>JAEIIL010018834.1:0-64131 GCA_018905715.1 Drosophila lini
GAATTTTGGAATTCATTTATTCATTATATATATTATATTATATTATAATTCATTATAGAAGGGTTGTTCAACTTGTGGGTGGCGTTTATATTTTTAAAGATGTTCCGTTTGTAATTTGTATTATTCTAGTTAGTGTGCTTAGTTATGTTTTAAAAAATTTTTGTTCTATTGTGTTAAATGCTAATGTTAACGTTTTAAAATAGGTATCACTTAGCCACAGAAATTACGAGCCATTTATTTCTTTTCTATGGTCCATATATTATATATTGTTTTTGATGAAGTAACAATGGAACAAGGTTTTATGTTTATTATTTATGTTATATTATGTTTACTGTGTGTATTTCATAATCTAATTCCATAGAGCCTTTGATTTATCCCAAGAAACTTTTCTATGACAATGATTTGAATTGAAGTAAAATTTGAGGAAAGCAGAAACGGAGAATTTAAACTGTAAGTGTAAGAGTCTAACGTCATAGAAAAAATAACAACACTAAATAGACTAAAAGTCTTCCTTTCTTTGCCAAACCATGTCGAGGATGGAGGGCTCCGTGTACGGCGCGTTTGATGATCCGGGCGTCTCAATCTTCGCCACTGACGCCCAGGAGCCGATCCCCAATATGCTGACATACATGAAACCCATGCCGCCCAAGTCCTGTGACCAGGACATGGACGCGTGTCCAATGATAAGGCAGGCCTCGGTGTCGGACCGCCCTCTGTACCGCCAGGTTAAGGCACAGGTAGAGGAGGTGGCAGCCGAACGCCACAAGTCCATTCTTTCGCAGCAGCGGCAGCGTCAGGAGCAAATGGATCAAGACATCACCAAGGGCCTGGCAGATGAGCTGCACCGGCAACAAGTTGCGGCCAGCAGATGCCTCCAAATCCATCGAAACGTGCCCGAGATGCGGAATCTCCAGGTGGAGGTGGAGCGAGCCCAGACCGCGCTGGTCACAAAGGAAATGATCCTGCACGTTGAGCGACAAACGGCAGAGGATAAGCAGCGAGAGCGGGCCGAGGCTCTGGCGGCACAGCGTGCAGTGGAGCAGGAGCGCCTGGAAGAACTGAAACAGCGCCTTCAGAAGAGGCGTGCCTACGGCAGCGCCCTTATGTCGCAGATCTCAGAGTCACGTTCCAACCGGCTGAGGGACCAGCGCACGGCCAATGAGGAAGGTCGGCGCGAGCTGCGGGAGTGCGAGGAGAAGGTGGCGCAGGAGCGCAACGAGGATGCGCTGAACAAGGCGCGCCAACGCCAGATGCTCCTGGAGGCACAGAGACAGTCGGAGGCCATGTTAAGGGCCACCCGGGAGGCCAATGCAGCGTGGCAGAACCGCCAAGGGAAGGAAAGGGGCATCCTGGACAGCCTGGGACCCATGACAGACCACTTTGTCTCCGCAGCTCAAAAGCGGAAGCTGGACCAGATGAAGGCTCGAGAAACCACCGCCGCCCGCCTGGGCTTCCAACTGAGCCGGATCCAGCAGGACCAAGAGGCACGCGATCAGCTGATCATCAACCTCGGCATCGGCGAGTTTGAGGCCAGAGAGTACGAGTTGGGGATGGAGCGGGCCAGGAACAAGCTGCCTCGCAAGCGGGAGATCCGCGACCAGTTGCTCGACCATCGCGAGGAGCAAAAGTTCTTCCGGGACAAGGCCGTGCAGGAGGCCCTAAACCGGCCGATGGATCCCACATGCTTCGGCGAGCGACAGTACCGCATACAGGTGGAACAGCAGGAGAGCCATAAGCGGCTGGTCGGACAGTACTGCAGGGACATATGGATGAAGGAGTTGGAGGACAAGGAACGTAAGGCCCGCGAAGCCGAGGAGCAGCGCCGCATGATCCAGTCCATCTACGACCACCAGGACCACCAGGATGCGCTTGTGGCGTCCGAGCGAATGAAGCTGCTTGCCAGTCAGCCGCCCGAGGTCCTCCGCGCGATCAGGACCTCCTGCCTCACTGAGCAAGAGCTCAAGGCCTTCAACCTGAAGAAGTGATCCCTTGTACACTATTTACACATAGACACTTGAATTTGGAGTCGGTCCTCGGCCACTTATGTTTCATTGAGGTGGCAGTGCAGGCAAAACGCAGACTCCACCCCTGACCACTACAGATGTGTACATTCCTATTTTGTGATGCATGTTTTTCAAATTTTACGTTGCTCAAGCGATAAAATAAAGCTTAACTTTTAGCCAAGTTAACACATTCAACTCTTTATTGTTGAACAATTTAAGCAATTAAATTATAAATCTAAAATTAAAAAGGTAAAAATGAATTTTCCATTAGAAAACAAATCAAAAAGAATTAAAAGACATATTGTTGACAATTAAAATTTAATTTTGCTTAAAACTGGCAATACTACACGATTTTTATACCAATAAAGTATGGGTAATATGCTGTTTTCCAACTTCCAAATTAACGTACGCAAAGTGCAGGGCAATTTTGTAAATTCTCACGCAAAACACGGAAAGTAGAGCATAATCCTGACTTCCTGTAACAGCATGTACTTTCTAGTTTTCTTAGTAATGCTTAAATTTTTCAGAGTACTTCTTTGTAATCAAGGGATCCCATGATGTCAAAGTGTCGTCCTTTTTCATGGGAATAAATAATCCTACGATCAGTATGATTGATAAGATGACGATGACCAGGGTCAGAACCCCGATCACGGCATAGACTAGAATCGTGTGCATGCTTTTCATGGTTACTATAGGCGCGACCTGCAAGATAGGGATTAGGGATAAGGTCTGCGTTTAGGGCTTGCAACTTACCAGGTATTCAATATCGTGAAGAATTAGTATCTCTTTTTTACACTACAATGCTTGATCAGTGAGCAAAAGGTTAAAAGTATATTGATTGATGTGATGCGACTCTGATTGTAAAGTCAAAGCAGTCTTGTATTTTAAGCAACCGAAATCTAGCTTTGGGGGCCGATATATAGAGAGATTTGTATGTAAAAACTCACACTTTAAACTAGTAGTTTTCCGTAAACTTAAATAAAAACCTCAACCAACCATTTAATCAAAACCAAAATCTAAGGGCACCAATAGGAAATATCTTTTAGAAAATTCCGCAGAGGATGCCTTAACCTGCCATATGTCAACATCATTCTTATTTTTTAAATTTAAGAACATACATGTTTTGATTTTTACGTCATCCATTATTAAATTCAAATATCGGTGTTACGCAGCACACGAAAATATTTCGTTCTGAAAAATTACTGATTGTAAATGGAGATCAAAACAATTATTGTCATCTTTTTACTTATTATACTCGTGCTCTTGACAATTGACATATTCTTGGTTGTGTTCGTAATAATCTTGCGCAGATTCAAATATTACGAGAAAGTGTACCGAGTTCCCCCGGTAAGATTTTATTCTACAAACATATTTTTTAATTTAAATACAGATGCAGTGCAGTGGAGCAAAGAATGTGGAGTGTAATTAAGAGTGAAGGTCTTATTTATAGAGAAAGACCTTCTTCTAATGGGTTGCTAATATATAAGCTATGAGCTTAATAACGATTGGTCACCGATTTCATTTCCAAAAAAATATTCAAAATGTCTTTTTAAAATTTGAGAATTTTATAAATCTATGAAACATAATTATAATTTTCATTAATAACAAAAAATTAATAATTAAAAATTGTAAACTTAGTGCGCCTAATTGAAATTAATGCTTTTTTGGCATTGCTACGATCGATTTTAAATTAGACCCCCTGATCCAATTGGAAACTCCAAGCTCGAAGCTTCACACCATCTTTAAAAACATAATAAACATCTTCACTTTCTAGATTTAAGTAATTTATTTTTGTTTAAACAAGTGTGCGTCTCCTTTCGTGTATTGTATATTAAAATCATATATCTGGCTGTTAATAATAAGTTTACCTTTCTATTTATTCCGAAGGATCCAATCATTCTTCCGGCTAATGTCAACTTAATGTCCATCCAATAAAAGACATCTCCATGGCAGCCAATACGATTCTCATAAGTGTAGGCGTATTCGTCATGTTAGGCCTCGTTGCCATGTGTGTGATGCTTCTTGTTTTCATCTTCGATAGTCCGTACTCTGTCGCCACCACGACGACCTTGGCTACCACAATTATTGACCTCATAACCGAATCTACGGACCTTCCACCTGCTGAGGAAGTGGCGGCACCCTAATCAGTGAGTATCCGTCATAGTCATTATAGGAAGACAGTCGCGCGGTTCTTTTTGGTCATACCAAACTTGAGTATGTCTTGTTCCATGGCAAAGTTGACTTACGCTAATTTACTATCCCTACAATATCGCTCCCTTCTTTCTGGGATCAAGCAGGCGTCGACTGAGTGCTCGAACACATTCAAACATAGATTGCTTCAAAACATCGTTATAATGGACAAAAATCGACTAGCATTAATTCTATTGTGTGTGAATTTATTTCTGTTTTTCTTGCTCGTGATAATATTCTTCGTGTTCTTAAACGGAGATAGATTTAATCCCAATCTGAGCAAATAGCACTTTATAAATTATTTAGAAAAAAAAGCAAAAATAATTACATTTCAAGCAACGATAATGGAGAAAACGACCGTAATTACGATCGGCCTGGTTACCACGGTGTTTCTGTTCCTGATGATGCTGATCCTTCTTGCCATGATCTTGTACCGCGGTGAGAGCGCCGAGAGTTACAAGTTACGGGGTGGTAAATAGCCACAATCCAAGTTCCGATTATTCAGGTGAATGTGGTTAATAATCTATCTTCTTCCGCCTTATCGCTTGCCTAGGTTTAAAATTTTTTTTGGCGCGAATTCCCGGAAATAGGCGCGCTTTTGCGGCGTCTGGGTACACTCGAACGCGAATTTCCTGATCTGGCACTTATGATCGCAGGATAACTGGAAGTCTGGTACTTTTGGTCGCTGGGACCGAAAAGTCTGGCAACACTGTTTTTCAGTTCAATGTGAACTCCACAGTGGCGCCCTCTGGCGGCAGTACCGCGAACACGAAGCTTATCCCGTACGCAAACCCCTCTCTGCTTGACAACGCCACCTTTCGTTGATAGTTTATAACGTAACGGCAGTTTGAATTTCTTAACGTAACGTAACGGTCGCTGGCTAATTATCAAGTTCGAATCTCTCGGTTCCTTTTCGCCATAAATGCGTGATAATTAATGCTCTGTCGCGACTCTATGCACTTCGAACCGAATCACCGACGTGTGGGCAGCAGCAGCCGCGACTCGCGACCCGCACGGAGGCCGAGTGCCGCCGTTCCATGAACACAGCAAGTGGTCACAGTGCCAGAGGAAGCCGTATTTCATCCAGCAATTAGTGCAATGATCACCGCTAATTCCACCGGCTGCTGCTGCTGGGATTTGTCACGGCGACGAGCGCGAAAACCACCGACGATCTTAACGTCCAATTAAGCGGGAATTGTGTCACGCGCCACGACCTGCGTCTTCCACGGCTGTCACCGGAGATGCCGATGGCGATGCCGCCGCCACCGTCCCGCGCATTTCCGCAACCGAAACGACACAGAACTGACACTAATCAAAGCCCGACTTTCCAGCATTTCATTTCAGCATATCACCCCCGGACTGGCGATGGCTCGGCTTCTTCACAAATTCAGATTCAGATCAGTGTCGCGCGGCGCACAGCGGTGTCAACTTGTCGTGCAGCAGAGTGCGAGTATCACCATTCCCATTACCCATTTAAGTCCCCGAGCAGACCACACCGGACCGAAGCCAACGCCAGCACACATCCCGACACAAAGGACAGCACACAGAGCCCACGGAAAGCGCCGAACACGGCATACGGAAATTAATAAATCGATCAGTAGCTCATTTTGAGAGGAACAAACGTTACGGCGATCCCTTAAGCTATCGCCACCCCAAGTCTACCGTCACATCCACATCGAGAGCCCGAAGCCGCACCGCCGCTGAACTGAGGAAAAGACGGCCAGTCAAGCTAGCCAAGAGCGGAAGAATGCCGACCATCACCGAGGACTGCATCGATGGCTTCCAACAGTACTATGCCCGGCCGCCGGAGAGACCCAAGAAGAAGTCCCTGAAGCAGATGATCTACGATTCGGAGGACAACTCCTACTTTGGTCGCTCCATCGAGAGCTGGGGTGAGTCTTGGGGTTACGTAAACGTAGCATCGCGGCGTAGTGCCAGCCAGCATCGCGGTCTTAATAAAAGTCCGACCTTAATCAGCGACAGTCTCTTTGTCGTCGCATTAGCGCTAGCGGCAAATGCAGATTACTGTGGATGTGGGTGGATTTATGTATTCCACTTACCGGCCTCCCGCCGAGACCTCCGTCCTCCGACCACCGTCCGAGTCGAGAGTCCGAATCCGAAGCCGTGTCCATTTTATTGCCCGCCCAATGGCGATTCCGTTTCGCTGGTCCCGCGGCGCGACTAGATCTGTGTTTGGGGCACTTGTCCCACAATATCGGTCAATTACGCCATTATGCAATCAGATGTCGGTGAACCCGCGAGCGTGTTCTCCAGAACCATCTCCAGTTCCGAGGGAAGGTCGTTGCCAGGGCCCGCAGAATGGCCCTCGCGGTTGCGTAACTTCCCTCTTGGCCAGGATTAATTTCGTAACTTGAATACGTTATTTGGAGTATCATAAGCCTATATTATCCGTATAAGAATACTATGTTAAAAAATTCATAGTTCTGAGTTTAAATTAATTTTTGACCTCAGTGGATGGGATTAGATTAAATAGGTATTAGGTAGGTATAGGTAGTATAGAAGGAGGAATGTTATAAAACGAATTTTCCACACTTTAAGTAGCTTTAAGTATGTACATATGTACATATGTATACATATACCTATTCTGATTCACTCGGAAACAAACCCGGAATGACAATTCTAAAGAATCTGTTTCGACATCTTTTTTAAAAGAATGTGATTTGTAAGCATATATTATCGATCGCTGCATTCCTGAAGCCTATTTTTTGGTAACAGTTTTATTGAAATTTTAATTATGGAAAGAGTGCACAATTTATCGATTTATACTTCAATTTATTTATAATTAAAGGAAAAGGATAAAATGTTTATTAAGCAAACTCTACATGAATTCGGAAATAGGGAAAAAATCAATCCTTTTGATGTTTTTGTGTTGCATTTCATTATGGAGGTTGAGAGGTGGAAAACCTCTATTCAGAGGACATAATTTTCCTTTATGTTTAACATACTTATTAGTCTTTGTTTAAATAATTATGACATGTTATTCTTGAAATAAAAACAAAGCAACAGAGAGAAACCTGGTATTTCAAATTATAAATTTAATTTAATTTACGTAGCTTAAAAGTACTTCACATTAAATGCTGAACCTGTTACCTTGCCCTCTGGTGTATCCCCTGTGTGCATGGCATAGTCCCTTAAATATAAAACTTCAACGCCGCAGTTTAGCCAGCGGAAGAGCGAGCTCTCCAAGAAAACCCACCCCTGTGCGTGCGAGTACAGCAACTCCGTGTGGCCCACTTTCCGAATATCCTTTGGCCGCATTCGAAACCAGTTTCTGGCCCAGTTTGCTGTTTGAGCACCAGATTTAACACCAAACTCCGGTTTGCCGTGTATTAGGTAAATGCTAATTGCCCTGCCTAAAAGAGATTGTATAGATTAAGCTCTGTAGATCTATTAATTACTTACTTCCTGGGCTTGAAATTGTTCATTAATTGAAATTAAAAATTGTTTGTGACAGAACTCAACTGAACTCAACTTTTAATTATGAAAGCAAATATTTTAAAGTTTTTTTTACGTTTTATACAAAAATAATTTCGTTCCTAAGACTCGGCTATAATGGCATTTTGCCAACGAAAATTCCCTAGAAAAACGGACTTCGCCTTTATGACATCATTTTATCTCACACTTTAAGCAGAAACATGCCAGAATATCAGGATTTAATTTAAAGGGAATTTACCCGTTGACAATAATATGCCTCTCTATAAGGCATAGTGAATGCGTATTTTATATTTTAATAAAACCAATATTAGAGCAACCTAAAAATATTTGTAATAAATTTCGCTAGCTATAACTGAACAAATGGATGCTGTTGGTAAAAAAAAATTCATATTAAATGGCCTTAGCTTTTGTGACTCATTTCATCTCATATTTTTAGCAGCATTTTACTATTTAAATGGAAAATAGAGCAATGAAAGGGGCTTTTTTTATATATTAAGGAATCCTATTGAGAAATTCGCTAATTAAATACTTCCCTCATTTTGATGCTCCATTTGAATCATCAAATAAATAAGAAAATATAAGGCGATAAGAAAAAACTAGAAAATAATAATCGCCAGAAGAGAACTTAATGCCAAATGGCCATAGCTTTTATCATTTTAAATTGTATGTTAGTAGTGACCTACATATTATAAAAATTTGCAATATTTTTCTAAAAGACTCGAGGTTCAGTTTCCTTGCTTTTTCTCATCATTTTATTTACGATAACTAAACCGTGTTTTTATAAGTATTTTATTAAGAAACCATAGTTTAGCCCTCCTGCTTCGCTTAAAATAAAACCCATATTTATAGCTTGCTAAGACGATGTTTAATTTTGAGAGAAACCACTTCAGCTGATGGCAATCTCAATGGCCACATCCTGCGCTACCCTGGCGAATTCGCAATTTGCAATTCGCGATTCCCCCCGCCTTTCACCCTTCATCCCGATAGCCACTAAACCTAAATGAGCTGCAGTGGCACAGGCACTGGCACCGCCCAATTAAAACGAGTGCAACGTAGGAGCAGCTTTTCCACGGCAATTACAACGCTTCCGAATCTCGGTCCGCAACCCAACCCAACCCAACCCAACCCAAATCCCAGACCCAGACCCAGTTGCAACTCAACTCACAACAACCCTAGGTCCCAGAATTCCCATTCGATTCGATTCGAGGCGAGGCTGTTCCACTCAACTGGGAAATGCCGCCAAAAGCGTTCACATTGCACTCAAAACAAAACTCGGCTCGAGAGAGCCAGAGACAAAGCCAGAGGCCAGAGCCAGAGAACAACTTGGCTGTTACACTATAAAAAAAATATATACAGTTTATTTTAAGAGATTATTGCGCTTTAGATATTTTATGTAATGTAAATGTAAAAGATACTGCTATGTGAATGTAAAAGATACTTATTTGGGCCGAAAAGTTCTCTATGTGCAGAGGCAATTTGGTTTTCAATTAAGTTGTACTGAGGATCAAAATAGTATCTCATCTAGTAATAATAGATAGTATAGGGCTTTAAATATTTATATTTTTGGTATAAAAAACCCGTATTCATTAAACAAAACAATGACAAACAATTATAGAACTAACAAAAATTATACAATTTTGATCATTTAAATTTCCACTATATTATGACTGAAATTCTTAAGTTCTTTCTGTCAGTGTATGTATCTGACTCAAGCCAGGTCCGTTGCTTGGCTCAGCGGCGGCTGCTATGTGGACGGAGTTCAGTTTCGGGGTTCAGTCTGAAATTTGTTTTGAGCGACGACCAAACGTGCTGCGGAGAACAACTCGTGGCGTGGTCCTGACGCGTTTCGCTACCAAACAATACCTTAACTAGTTTGTGGTCCGTCGAGTGCGGAGGCTTCATTATTTTTTCCAACGCTCACGGCTCCTTCGATGGGGGAAATGCACCAATAGATCCGCGAAGAGACTGTCCCGATTTCGACACACCCGCAAACCACGCACACAATTTGAAATATCAGTTGTGAATTGAAGAATCTTAAAGAACGCTCCGCAGTTTCTTCAAAAAGGTGTGGTTGTTTGTATGTTGTGGCCAAGCGCTAAGAGCGCCAGCTAAGAGATACAGATACAACTCACTCACACCGCTGCGGGAGTGCGTGTTTGTGTGTGTGTGTGTGCGGAAAGAGCGGTCACTCTTGCCGTGTGTTTTTGTAGTTGCTGCTGTTGTTGTTCCCGTTTCGGTGGCTTGCAGGCCGAGAAATAAGTGGCTAAAATAAGTGTTTAAAAGAAATGGGGCGCCCAGTGCCGGGTCAAAGCCAATGCGCCAGTGAAATCCGGAAAGACGCGGAAGTACTCTGCAACAGGCGCCTTCCTCGCCAGCCAGCCTACCAGTTGCAGGTGGCCCCTTCTTTGTCTGCTGCCGCTGCCCCTCCCGGTGGCCAAGTGGGAAGAGGGAGCCAAAAAAGGCGCCAACTGCCCTGCAGGACCAGAGGGTTGCAAGGGCAAGGCGGCGGTCTCTCGAGAGAGTTGTACAAAAAGAGCTGAGAGAAGTTCAGAGAGGAATCCTGAGCGAAACCCGGGGAGAAATCCGGGGAGAGCTCGGCGGCAGGACGAGTGAAAACACAATATTTGTGTACATCTGTACAACTCGGTGGCAGTGAAGCGAAATTAAAGAAAATAACAAGTGAACAAGTGAAGACCGCCAAAAATTTCAGTTCAGTTGCAGTATTTAATAGGGACTCTTTGGTGCATTTCTCCTAGAGAATAGTTAAGGGACTCTTGAAATAGATTATTTCCCTTACAAATCGAAATCCACTCCTTTTGAGTGAATTTATAAATTTATAAATTTATATTGATTTTCATATAATTACTGCTTAATTGTTTCCAATTTTATTCCCACTATTCGTGCAGTGACCAATTAATGGTCTCAATTATTTAAGTAATTACAAGTGCCCTTACTTGGCCTACTGAATGTTCATATAATAAGAACTTACAATTTAATTAGATACTTTAAAGACCGATTTATGAAACAGATTTCCATTGAATTAAAAAGGGAAATAAATCGATTACAAAAGTCCCAAATTAAGAGAAGTTTTCGTTATCAAAACCGTGTTAAATTCCATTTGAACTGTACGCACAGGCCTTTAAATCCAAAGAACAAAAACCCACCGCTGAAACATGTCCAAGCCCGTGCCAATGAGTACGTCCTTTACGGACGAGGATCTGCACAACCTGCGCAAGCCCACGCCCTTCCATTTAGGCCGCTTTTTATATAACGCCGAGGAGGGCACTGTTATGGGCCGCGATCGTTCGTCTTGGGGTAAGTTTATGGCACTCTAAATTCTCTCATTTTTGTTGTTTTGTGTTGGCACATACTACCTGCTGTAAATCAAGCCCTTACGGGGTTTTTAGCTGCTATACTTTGGTGTCACGCTGTTACCTGTTCGAGCCTAGACGGGAATTATTTTTAATAGCACTTCGCCGCGAACGTGCCGCCCACTGAGGTGCCGAGAGTTGCACTCGGCCGCAAAAAAGGGAGTAGAAAATTAACATCAGTTCGGAAATGGGCACAAGATGGGGTGGAGGTGGGGTGAGGAAGAGATGCTGCATCTGTTTTTGCCTCCAATTACCGCCAGTTAAGCAGCCCGCTGCACCGTTTATCATCAATTGGACGTTGCTAAGGTTTTTCAGTGCACGCCAATATTGGCATTCAAAAGTTTTTCTTGGCATGCCCAAGGCCCTGTCTAAATATAGTCGGCATATAGTCGGGTGTGCAATGCAATTATGCTGCAGAGGGGGCAAAGCGAAGGCAAAATGGAAATATACACACATGTGTGTGGCCTGTACATGGGCTTTGTTTCTCGGCTCTGCAGAGCTTGGGCTCGACTCAGATTCTCCCCATGGAAATATTGGTGCCACTCTCGCTTCCCAACTCTTCCGCTCGGGTTGAGGTTATGTCGCATATCTGTGAATATCGTCGAGAGCGATCGCCAGCAGCAGCCTCACTCTTGAGTGCTTAACACTCATTAGGCGCCGTTCTCTTGGGTCACGTCTAAGAGCACGGCATACCCAGAGCTGGCGATGATTCAGTGGAGAGACATGAAGCGGCGTCATCTTGCCAGCCACTCCGAACTTGAGAAGCGGACCAGCTTTGGCTTGGGGTGGGTTCCCATTTGTTTATATAGCCCACTGGAACTGCCGGCTGTCGTCAATTATCGGGTTAACCCACGGTTGACCGCGGGGTCCGCCGTCAAGTGATTAATTCAATCAAACCCATTGAATTGGCTGGCGATCGCGCCCCGGGAATCGCTGTTATCGCAATATTTCAATGAAGCTCATCCTGTTGTTCCCTGCTTCTCTTCCTAAATACAGCCAAAATCGGAATCTTCTATGTGGCCTTCTACGGAGTACTCGCCGCCCTGGTGGCCATCTGCATGTGGGCCTTCTTCCAGACCCTCGATCCTCGCATACCCAAATGGACACTAGACCGCTCCCTGATCGGCACCAATCCAGGTGAGTTCAATAGCTTCACGACCTCCAAATTGCGTTGCTAATCGAATCTTTATGGTCACAGGTTTGGGTTTTCGCCCCTTGCCGCCGGTAGACAACGTGGAGAGCACCTTGATCTGGTACAAAGGCACCCAGCACGAGAACTACAAGCACTGGACAGACTCCCTCGATGATTTCCTTGCGGGTAAGATTTCACTGAATCATCATTTAAGCAAAGCAATATTATGGGGGTTGTAAACAAAGTGTTATGTATAACGAGTTATCTACCGTGATCTTGTGACAAAGATATCCGCGATATATCGTCCAAGGATCACCAGTTCTTACCAGTTTCAATTAGGCTCAATGGGAACAAAAGTAATGTATTTACCAATTCTAATTAAATGTTTACACTTTTCCCTTTCAGTGTACAAGGTACCCGGCCTTACTCCCGGTCGTGGCCAGAACATCTACAACTGCGACTACAACCAGCCGCCACCAAAGGGTCAGGTGTGCGATGTGGACATCAAGTCGTGGTCGCCGTGCACCAAGGAGAACAACTACAGCTACCACAAGAGTGCCCCATGCATCTTCCTGAAGCTCAACAAGATCTATGGCTGGATACCGGAATACTACAACGATTCCCGCGACCTGCCCGAGTCCATGCCCTCGAGCCTGAAGACCTACATCGGGGAGATGGAGAAAACCCAGCCCCACAAGGTTAGTTGAGAGTTGGAAGAAGATTAGCTCCTTGCGCTAACATCCTGATCTTTTCCAGCTAAACACAATCTGGGTGTCGTGCGAGGGCGAGAACCCAGCTGACCAGGAAAACATTGGTGCTGTCAATTATCTGCCCATCAGGGGCTTCCCCGGCTACTTCTATCCCTACCAGAACTCAGAGGGCTACCTGAGTCCCCTGGTGGCCGTTCACTTCCAGCGTCCGAAACGTGAGTAGTCTGTGTCCATGGATTACAATCGTCTAACCGCATGACCTCTTCCCATCCAGGCGGCATCATCATCAACGTCGAGTGCAAGGCTTGGGCTCGCAACATTATCCACGATCGCAAGGAGAGAATTGGTTCCGTTCACTATGAGCTCCTGATCGATTAATCGTTTTAAATGTTAACCCATTACATTATGTTTTAACAACAATTGTTCGATGAGCAACAATCATGGACACAGTGGAGTGGAGTGGAGAACGCTAAAGGCGGTGACAGACAATCCTAACAGAGGCACCCCATTTAGATGTTTTTTGTGGTTGCTTTAAATGTTCAAAATACCCGTTTTCAAAATTTCTAATTTTGTGAGATAGTTTCCCATACATTACCACATTTGCAAGAATTATTCCGCCTAGCAAGAATATATGCCTTCTAAAATATACAAATTTTGAACTTTGAGCAATTTTATGCACTCTTCACATTAGTTTATAACGAAAAGACACCAAGGAAACATTTTAAAGGGATCGATCGTAGTAGCCAGACGTGAATCTCATTTAGCGCTGACCCAAACAAATGCAACAAATTTATAACAATCAATCCAAACTGCCATTTCCGATAGATCAACAAAAACGAATCATTAGATAATACAATTTATATCGAAATTTTACGGATTACACTTTTGAGTCTGCTATACATTTAACCAGAACAGACCAATTTTGTCAACCAAAAATAACCACTTTTACTAATTAAATATAGATTCAGAATATTTATACATTTCTTAGTCAAAAGTGAAAGCTCTCAACATCACACTTTGTCAACAACAAAATATTAAAAATTGGCTATGGAAACGCTGAGCTGCGGTTAATTTGTAAGTTTAAAATATTTAAGACGTACGAAGAGAAAGATGTAAAAATTACTTGAATTGAAACTGCTAAGAGACATGATATATCGCTTTCAAATCTTTTTCAATAAAAATAAAATGTAAGTAGTGAGGAATCCATTCAAATTGCAGTATTTAAATCGTAACTTAAGGGGCTCTACTCGGGATATTTTGGTGGTAGCCAGGGGTCTGTTAGCAACCTTATTCAGTGCCGGCATATGGCATACTTTTGGTTCTACGTGAACGTAATTATTGCCCTGAAGTGATAAGATAGCCAACAGTGAGGGGACACGAGAACGGACCGATGATAAAGGCGTATCTCTGAAATCTCTGCCGTCACACCTGGTCAGCCGCCTCAGAAAGCCAACTGATAAATAAACTTAAAGCCAGATTGATTTGCTTTCCAACCAACCTATTCAATAATCATAATTATTTTATTTGTTCGTAGCTGGTACATTTATTTAGTGCTTATCGAGCCAAGAAATAAGTCGGCGAATTGCGTCATTGGAAATCATTGACCAAACTCTGCTGTTTGCATTTTGATATATGGGTTATTTTTAAATATTTTTCTCAAGCAAAGCAATCAAACAAGCACTTGAGGATACACATTTATTTGTGATGTGCACAGGCACGTTTCGCGTTATAGATGTTTCCCGTAATTAAATTTTAACAAATTGAAATTGCTTTAAATATTTGTTATGGCAAAAATGTAAATATATTTTGGTATAAGTGGAATACCAATAGTTCGATATTTATTCCTGATGAAATCATTCATTATATAAAATATTTTCTTTGTAATACCTGTGTAAAACCCTTTATATCCTCACTATCTTCACATACATACATAGATCTCTAAAATATTATCGTTAAAGTATTCTGTGTGAAGAAATTTTTATGACGTCAATAGATCAGTGTCACTTACTGACATCTTCGATCCCGTGCAAGCCCATCGAACTGTAATTATTCTGGTCAGTTTAGTGCACAAATGACAACAATGTCCACCCGCTAATTGATAGCTAATTAGCTGAATAAAATATATATACTGTCCCATGATGACGGAGAACCAAAGCTAGATACAAGCTAAAGATCTTACGCTAAATGGAAAAATCAAAACGCATCTCTAATGAGGAAGCTCTCTGAGATTGAAAGATCGACACGGTCACGCATACAGAAATTTGCTGGAAAATCGGTTCAGACCAGATAAACTGGTTCCCAGAAGATATCTGTAGTGAATCAGGAGAGGGCACACTCTTCTTGTCTGTCATGTATAATTACATTTGCTAATTTAGAGTTCAAATTTAAAGTAAGTAACAAGGGAGGTTCTTTCATAGTCAGCTAGATTCATATGAGATTACCGAACACATTAGGGAGCTGAGAAGGTGAGTTGTTTTCTTTGGAATGCAAACGTTTTTATATATTTAGTTAAATTTAAATTATATAGTTAGTTATTTTGTGGGCTGCACTCCATAAAGTTAAGAACTTAAACTACAAAAATACAATCATGTATTTATGTTTAATTTTTGATAAAACCCAACTAGTCAAAATCAGATAACTACATTGTATCTGAAAGATAATTACCTTAACTTACCCATAAACTCCTCCCGTCTGAGAACCCAATAAACTCGTTGGAGCAATTGCGACTTACAATTGAGATGTCGGCATAATGTACTTTGGCGTTGTCAAGTGTAATTTAATCAACTTATGATTATTACAACAGTGAAGCGCAGAGATACACAAACATAAAGCCGAATCCATTTATTTGTGCATCCATTTATCCGTAATCAGCAGCATCAGTCCAAGAAGACGGAAAATTGGCAATGGCAACCCATTTCAATGGAGTTGGGGGCTCCCGAAGTGGGGGTCATACAGGAGGAAATGCTCGTTTATGGGAATTAATCAACTCAAATGTGCTTGACACTTGGCAACGGTCCTTACACTGAAAAAGGAAAGCAAGAAAAGCAAAAAAATAATATAATTATATTAAATGGTATTGAGTTTAAAGTTAATAGACAACATGACCAATATTATTTAGAAATAAATATGGAAATACTTCTTACTTATTTCCAAAAATATGCTTAACAAACTAAAAATGTTTCTTTGAGTGCAGCAGTGGGAGCAATAGCCCAGCCAGTTTTCCCGTTTTCCGCGTGGAAATTTTCGAAACGGAGAGCAGCCGAAAAAATGATCCAACTGTTTGAGTGAGCATAGGAAGAATACAACCCAGCGAGAGGAAAATAAAGCATAATGAGAGAGCGTAACATGCGAGCAGTGCGGAGTGGGCTGGAGTGGGGTGGAGTGGGGTGGAGTGGAGCCAACGTACTCAACTCTCGGCGCATGTCAGTGTGATGGACACGGAGGGCGGCCAGGCGGGAGAGCACGGATTAGTGTGCGTGCGATTTTCTTTGTGCTTTCGTTGTAATATTAACATATATACGAGCCAGGGGCGCATCCATGCGCTGGCACGTTGGGGGGAGCAGAATACCATTAGACATCTAAGACGTCTACTGCACTGGGGAAAACTCTGGGCCCAAGCAACTGCCTCCGAGTGTGTTGTTGTCTGGCCGATGTCTGCACTCAATCATTTATTCTATTTGCGTAGCAAGCCACAGAGAGAAGCCGAGAGAAGACAAGGTAAAGCACACACGAAACCCAGCACACTCACATACACCACCGCCACAAGCACGGCCACCCACAGCCCCCCCGGCCAAGAAGCTTTTGCTTTGGCCTTTTCCCGTGTTGCTTGGCAAAGTGTCGAAAACGTTCAACAGCTGTCAGTGGCACACTGAGGGAAATGCCACCTGCAGGAGGAGGCAGATTGAATGGGTTTCCGCATAAGGCAGCTGAAATATCTAACACATGGAATTTAGTACTGTAGTAGATTTGTATTAATTATTTTTTAAAATTACCCAAGTAATGCACATTTTCTTATTATAATTTTTAGACAAATACGTGACGAAGGACATCTATGTGATTTTGAAAATGTAACTCACTTTAATTTCTCTATAAATAAAGTTAAGTTTATCCCTAATTCACTGACGGGTCACTGACCCATCTAGACTCACCTTTTACCTTTCGTTTTAAGTCAAGTATGCTACCGCTGTTCGGGCAACTACGTTTAAAGCTACTTCTGGGTGCCCCCACTAACTGGACTTTTTCTCGCAGTGTAGCCCCTCTTATCTTGGAGCTTTCGGTGGGAGAGTCCGACAGGCAGACCGAGAGCGGCGCGTGTGCGTGTGTGAGTGTTGAGTGTTGAGTGGCGAAGACCGCGTCGGCGTTGTTTTCGCTGTGCTGCGTTCGGTTAGTTGGTGATCTTTCGCCGAGAGCGCAACACGCAGCAAGCTTCTCGAGCCCGCAGCACAGGAAGAGCCCGAGAGTTTCCCCAAACTTCTCGTATCTCCCAAACCGTCTGTTTGTGTGCCTCCGTTCTGGCTTTTCGCGCCCAAGAATAACACCCAACTCACCTAGGAATTAAAGTTACAACGGTGCTAAGCAATCCGTGTACTCGAACCGCCATTAATTGCATAATTACAAGTTTTTCAATATACACCCAAGAGTGCTGCGAGTGCGAAAATAAAAAGAATATACTATCCGCTGCTGAATCATCGCGTATACACAGCGAATCGTATACATAAATCAGTTTTCATAGCCTTCGCCCCGCGCCACGCCGTCCACGTCACCAACGAAAAATATATATTAACCAAATTTTCAAATCCAAAACTATAACCGTAAACAAGTGCGAAAGAAGAGCGCCAAAATGTCGAAGAATAACGGAAAAGGCGCCGCCAAGGGTGAATTCGAATTCCCGCAGCCAGCGAAGAAGCAAACCTTCGGACAGATGATCTACAATCCAGAGGAAGGAACCTTTTTCGGCCGGACAGGGAAGAACTGGAGTAAGTAAACATACAAATAATTTCTATTGAACTTATGGTTAAGTTTCTCATTGATTAATTACCGTTTGGTGAATCAATAAGCAGGGAACTATAACCATTAGGCGTAATTTAGAAATATGAATTTAGGGAAGGATATGCATATCTGTTAAAATATGGAAAGGACACATTTTTGTTTTATATTTTAAGTATCATTTAAGTATTAAAATTTAAATAGTCTTATTTGTTTTTCTTTTTAGAAACTCATATTAAAAGTGCTCATATATTTGGCTTGTTGATCGAAATTTTATACGTAATCTTAAAAATTCGTAGTCAAACTTTTATTTCATTGCCTATTTTTATCCAAAATGTGGATCCCTTCTGATTTGATAGACCCTTTAGACCAGATAAAACCATAAAAAACTCGTTTCATGGAATGACTTTTACTTAAGCGGAGATGTGTTATCCACATTCACTAGAAACTAGCTTGTTGAGTACATAGAAACAAAAATTCTTTATTGCATATGCACACATGTTGTTCACTTGGTTATGAAAACTATGGAAGAGGGGGTGTTTGTAAACACAGCTTATCAGTTGATTTGGCGAGTCATTTTTGTGAGTAGCAACCAGAGAAGCTGCTTCGGAAATCTCCATTGCGGTGGCCGAGAAATGTTTAGTCAACGTCATAAAACAAGATAAACGCGAGAATGTCCCAAGTACACAGACTATAACATGACCAGTCCCAGTAACAGAACATACTTATTTTAAGTTGGATATAAAAATATAACACATTTCTTAAATGTGTCACCCTGGCTTTTATTCCTTACAATTTAATTAAAAGAAATAACACCCTTGTTTTTCTCGACTATCTAGTCTAATTACTTAGAGTACTTCTTAATCTAAATATTTTTTTATTGCCTGCCATTAAAAAGCTTGGCATGATCTGGGATCTGGTTAAAGCACCCACGAGCAATGAGGCAACTCTTTAAAAAGAGAGAATATACGGAAAATAATGGAATTTATGGTAATACGTTTTCAATACCTTATTTATCTCTGTGTGTTTGTTCGCTGGCCCAAAGCATAGGAAGCATATTTCAGCGATAATGCAAATTCTTAATTTTTGAAAATGGACACGGACCCACGTCTGCCGCGAAGGAAAAGGGGGAACGTGGAACACGCTGGGCGATGAGCACAGAGGAGAGCGCTTTTTATCGCCTATACTATTTGCCTTTTATAATGAGGTCTGTATACAAATTCAAGGTTTTGCACAGAGAGAAAAGAGTAAAAAAGAGAGAGAGAGGGAGGTGATTTTCACGCTCAAATGATACCGATATTTCACGGAGCTGTCGATCATAAAATGCACTGCTCCAATACTAGAATTTCTGTTGGGTTATGTACATTTCTCTGGGTATATGGGGCACGTAAGTGGATCCCAACGCTCCGATGTTCGAATGCCTTATCGGGTTTTCAATGGGGCACACAGAACACGCTGAAAAGTTCTCTTGACGTCATATGTTTGCTTTTCATTAAGTTGGCCGGGTTCGGTTCGGGTTTATCGAAATGCTCAAATTGATGTATAATTTATTTGCGAAATTAGCGTACCTATCTCTAATAACTTTTTATGTTAATTCCGAATTTTTGGTCTAATTCTCAATTTGTTTGTCACGGGAGCCAAGCCCCGGAGAGCTTAACCCTCCTGTTGACACACCTGTCACTGAGAGCAGATGGCCGTTGGTTATGTGTATGGGAATTTAATGAAGTATTTGTTCAATGTTCATGGCTAAAATTGTTTGGCCTGCCGTTCCCTAATGTCTATCATTAAACAAAGCTCGTGCTGCATGTCCTTTCGCCTCCCTCTGTTTATTTCTCGGCAATTTTTGCCATGTGCAGTGTATTAGTTGAACAGAATTTTCCACAAGACTTTTCACCTCCAACCGACTGATTAATAAGCCCGTGGGGAAAGCAAAAGATCGACAGATAGTCCCTTTAATGTTCCCAATATGCTTTATAATCTCCAGAGAAAATTCGATTGGGAGCTGATTTCAAGCTTTGGTGTTCACTAATTAACGCAATGAGAACTCGTTGTTTGGTTTCGTGATAGCTTGTTCGTATTTTCGCTGGGGATAAACCTTCTCGGTGAACCGGTTTAGCGGGTTTTTGTTTATTTTTGTTTTTGGAAATGCTTTCGCTCTGTTACACATTTCGATTTGCTACAACGAATGTACTTGGTTACAGAACAAAGACTGAAGTTTGATATAAATTAGACATTTTAAATATATATTTTATATTATGATATGTTATGTATTAAGAGACATGCATAATGATTAAACAAAATATAATAGAACGAGTCGTATTTTAAATATTTATACCTAAATATTAAAAGTGTATGAACTATGGATGTAAGTAAATAATTTCATTACAATTTAAAATGTCAGCTTACACTTTTAGAAATATATAAAAATTAAGTTTGATCTGACCACAATGCATCAGGAATTTTAGCTAAATCCGTGCCGTATCCAGTTTCTAATCGACCTGAAACCGGTTCAAGCTGGATTCGGTCGGTTACATCTCATTCCCCATCAATAGCCCCGCCACGCCCCCCGCCGCCTGCTGCTTACATTGACATGTTGCTAACTAATTGTCACGATAGCGACAAAGTCGGCGATAAAAAACACAATTGAATTAAAGCGCAGGAAACTAGCCTAATTTGCCTAGACAGAGATTAATTTAATTATTTATCTATTTTAAGTTAATTCCTTTACTATCCGCTAGTGCCCCTTTTATTTGACGTTTGGTCTTTTCCTAAAGAAGAAAAAAGCTTTATATTATCACTTAATGGTTAGATATTTGCGAATAATTAAATTAATGTTAGGTTATATGTTAATAAACAAACATTATCATATAACATGTTTCAATTAAAAAAAATATTAATAACCTCAGTTGTATGACTGTGACTCCAAGAACTGCTACTTATTATACTTCTTATATTAATCACCCTCGCTTATAAATCCCCTCGGATACAAAATATAAGCCCCATGCATTTCCAAAAATAACTAAGGTTTGCTACTAAAAGATAAAAACGTGCGTTGTACAGCATAAAATTAAAGAAAACTAAAAAAGTTGTGGCGTAAACAAAACGCTCTTGTGTGCCTATGCCCAACAAGTCAATTTCCAATTTGTTCAAAAACAAAAACGGAAACATTATAAAAAGTTTGATTCTGGAAGGAGTTGGGGTTGACGAACCACCGCCCCTCCCAGAAATAATCAGTAAACTAAACGCTTGTAATGTTTACTGTGGGCGGGTCATCCCTACCCATCGTTAACATGTGAAATTAATTCACTTAAAATGCCGCAAAGTAGGCTATAGGCCCACGGCACACAGAGGACAGCAGAGATGGCCACAGGATGAGGACAGGGTGTGTGTGTCTGTGTGTTTGGCAGTGTCTGGGGTGGTGACGCATTGACAAAGGGTGCGGCGAACACCAACAAATAAAGCGGCGCCACGGAGACGGACTTCGCTCTCATTCGGGACGGCTTATTGGGACCGGCGAAGGGGAGCGGAAAGGGATCCACTCAATCTGCCTGGATGTGGTCCTTGGGTAATGAGGATAATGATGACAGACACCAACAAGTTGCATCCTTGGTCTCCGTTTGTTTTTTTTCCTCCTTGGCTGGGACTTTCGCCTCGGTGGCGTCATAATTGTTGCTTCCTTTGAGTTCCGTTTATGAGCTTGCGCCCATGTACACAACAAAAAAAGGAAGGCCTTGTTTTAGGCACCAAAAATCTTGAAAAAATTAAAATTATTTCTTGAGCTTTATGCGTTTCTTCAGCTATTATATTTTCCTTTAAATTTAAATATTGTTTTCCGAATACTGTTTTTGCCTAAGCTTTTCATGAATGCCTTACATTATTATATGATATATACACGTGATTTAAGAGATATAAAACCCCCTCACTAGATTTTTGTGTTGAAATATAATATAGAAAGCAAAATGCAATAGAAAGATAATCTTGGGTGTCACCTTCATTACCCAAATGAATTCCGGCTGCACATGTGCTAGTCGTTAGTCGAGTTCCCACAATTACTCGGCTTACTGGCCAAATGTGCAAATTAAGGCACTCGGCGAGCAGTTTTTAGCACTTTCCGAGCTGGCCCGGATCCTGGCCATATGTGCGACCAGCACGTAACTAAATTATTAACTTTAGCCGGCCTTGGTGGGTCCACTTGGGTGACGACCACTGCCGCGTCTAGAACGGAGCGAGGCTATCAATCGTTGGTCATGCAAACGTAGCGTTTTGGGTTGGGTTTCCTGCTGGCAAGGATGGGGATGGAGCCGTTGGAGAGGGAGTGGCGTTTTTTATATGGGTCACGGGCCCTTTAAGTTTGTTTACCGCACCAGCAGACGAACGGACGGAAGGACGAAGCCGGGATTGCTGAGTGTTATTATTAAAACTTGGTCACTGAGTTGCACCGCTCCTCGACTGGTTGCACAACTGACCGGGTGTGGGTGATGGTCATATAAATAAAGTTTTCTTCATGAGTCGCATTTACTGTTATGCATAAACTTGATACTTCCTGCCGACTTCTTGTTTGACTTTTATATAAGTGTTGGATAAGTCTCAAGGGATGCCTTCTTCCAGCACTTGCCTTCTGGTAAAAATCGCATAATGGTTTCCCCCATTTCAGCTCGGCATCTCTCCTTAGCTTGAATATTCTCATTTTGTTTCATTTCCAAGTTTATTTTTGGTCTTCTCGCGAAAGAACTAACAGAAATAAGTTTCAAGAATAAAGAGTATATAGAATATGTCAAATCTGAACATAAATGTATTGGAGAAATATAAACAAATAGGAAACTTCGACAAGTGGAAATTTTTCTAATTGACTTCTTCAATGTGTTGGAAGAATTGATTTATTAGTTGCATTAAGGTCAAATTATTTATATTCATTACTGTGTCATAGATAAAACAAAAAATTAATTTAACCGCTGTAAAGTTTTTACTATAACTCTCCGCACAGCAATAAAAAGTATATAAGGCGGAACCATATTTACGACCTTGCTCTTAATGCAACCCCTGCTGAGACAGTGGCAACTGATGTGATACCTATTTTCAGGACTTGAAATATATGTAGCAGGGATATACATATGAGGAATCGACGTATATGCAAGTCGCTAGCTTATACACTAGTAGCCATTGAACTGGAGTAGACTTATCGATTTCGGTAGGAAAGGCAATGGCGGTCCCTCCTTGGGCGAAGACATAAGAATGTTTGGGGACTCTCTGCCGTCATATAATCGTAAGCATGTAGACCAGAATTCATTATACATCGGATATTGGTAACAAACGCCGCAGGCAGTCGCGTCGTCCCACCTTGGTGGGTCTGGTTTTGGTGTGAAAGTGGCAGTGGTAGTGGAATTGAAATTGGCCTGCCGGGGTAGTTGCTGCTCGACGGACGTCTGTCAGGCTGGCTGGCGTCATACTGCCAGGGCGATAGTCTGCCCCCAGTGTCTGGCTGCTTCTGGTCATTGCCAAACTTATTTCCTTGTACTTGAACGCAATTATTTCCATCGGACATGGCAACAGCGGCAGAGCCATTTGACGGGGCTCTGCAACTTTGATGAGCTCCTGAAAACTGAAATATGGAAAAGTCGTTACCGACCGACTGGCAAGGCCATCGATTACCAATTGATAGCTCGTGTCGTAGAATTTCGAAGCGATAAAGACCACCCCCTATTTGCTGCTGACCCCATAAATTTGTGATAAAAAGAAAAATGAATCACAGTGGCACCTCGGCTGTAAGTTTCATAATCGAACAAGTTTTTAAACATTTCCAATTTTAAGATAAATATATTTATAAGTGATTTATTGAAAAATACCGCTATATCCCTTTTGCTTCCTAGTGCTTTGACTAAAAAGTGAACTTTACAATAACAGGACCCTCAAACTTGGTATGAGAGCTGTGAAATTTGTATGAGGAACTGAGAAATTTATGTGGAAAAAGGCCTTAAGAAACGAGGGCCCTAGAGGCTACAGGGTGTTCCAGCAAGTCAATACTAACCCCGAGTAATTTCCTCTGGCCTTTGTCACCTACTGTACACTGGGACCAAGCATTGTATTCGATATTCATTCATACGATTAATTTGTTTGGGAATTTGAGCTCGAGTGGACAACAGTCGACTCGGTCGCTGTCAATTTGGAATAGTCGATGTTGTCGCTTATTTATGCAATAGCTCTGGGCTTGGCCGAGTCCGGTGGCTGGTGGCCGGTGTGCGGCGTCCCGCGCTGTGTGTCCGGTGTCTGGTGTCCCAGCAAAAGTAACAAACAGCCGATAGAACACTGCGCATCCACTGAATTCTAGCTGAGTCGTCAATGTTAATGACATTGAAATACACACAAAACGCCGGTTCCCCGTTCAAGTCTCTGGCTCTCTGTTTGTTGTCTCTGGCCTTATTTACTGCATTTGTCGTAAGCGTTCGATTAGCTGCGTGCTCGTTAGGATTGCATAAGCCCCGGTCCCGTCTTCATCACCCCCTTATTCACGCCCCCATTTATTCAGTTCCGCAATGGAACCCAGTATTGTAAAAGACAATTAAATCGTTTGTGGGATACAATAGATAGAGATGAGGTTAGTTTACATAAATATAGCAAATCTTAAGTTTTAAATTGTATTAAATATTGAAGTTTTTTATTAAATATCAAATTTGTTCATTCCATTCCAGGTCAACTGCTGCTGTTCTATACGATCTTCTATATCGTGCTGGCCGCCCTTTTCACCATCTGCATGCAGGGACTCCTGTCTACCATCAGTGATACGGAACCAAAGTGGAAGCTGCAAGACTCGCTGATAGGCACCAATCCCGGCCTGGGCTTCCGTCCATTAAGCGAGCAGACGGAGCGCGGATCCGTGATTGAGTTCAACGGCAAGAAGCCGGCGGAGAGCGATTACTGGATCGAGCTGATCGATGACTTCCTCCGAGGTAAGTTAGCCAGCAATTCTCTTAAAGAATCTGCTTATTCTTGATGCTTTTTAATCCTGACAGACTACAACCACACCGAGGGTCGGGAGATGAAGCACTGCAACTATGGTCAGACCCACGAGCCCAGTGATGTGTGCGTGTTCAACACGGACCTCTTCGGCGACTGCTCCAGGGCCAACAACTACGGCTACAAGGCGAACCAGCCCTGCATATTTCTGAAGCTGAACAAGATCTTCGGCTGGACGCCAGAGGTATACGAGGCGCCACAGAAGGATATGCCCGATGACCTCCAGAAGGTGATCAACGGAACGGCAGTGGAGGATGTAATGATTGCTGGGGTTTTTAATATACTTCCTTGAGTACCATAATAATGTTTCTTTATACTTTTAGCGCAAACAAATCTGGGTGAGCTGCAACGGACACTTGAGCAAGGACAAGGAGCTCTTCCAGAACATTAAGTACTTCCCCAGCCAGGGATTCCCGTCCTACTACTACCCGTTTATGAACCAGCCCGGCTATCTGAGTCCCCTGGTCGCCGTGCAGTTCAATTCGCCGCCCAAGGGCCAAATGCTGGACGTTGAGTGCCGGGCCTGGGCAAAGAACATCATATACAGCGGCAGCGCCCGCGATCGCAAGGGGTCCGTGACCTTCCAGATCATCGTGAACTAAGCACAAGGGATAGAGGCGCAAACTTGTGATCGCAACAACTAGCCATATGCTGGGCGAAGATATGGCAGCCGCGTCGGAGATCAACTACCACCTACCTAAATAAAAGAGATATATACACACGCATATATAGTTATATATGGAACGAGATAGCGACCTTAGGTTTTCAAGTGTATTGTATATATTTATAAGAGGAGAATTATTCGAGCGTCAATTTGAACTCTGAATATATGGCCCAATAATAAAACACAAATCAAAAGTATAAAGTTCAAACCGTACATCCGCAATTGTTGTTATAGCTTCAGGCTTGTCTATTGCTATTAGTTATTAATATTTATCATATTATTTCATTACGAATCCTTGTAATTGCGACCGTTATTCTCCGTCAGTTGTGTTTTTAGCTTGTATTTATTAATGTTGTAGCACGCCAGCCAATTCTTTGTTTACTCTTAAATAGCTCGTTTAATTTTTACAAAGTAATTAAATAAATTTCATTGTTACACCTATGAAAATCTCGGATAATATAACATTTTGACCTAAGTCGCGCGTCGTATATGATTATGTTTTTCGAACTGGAAAGTATTCAAGAACCTCGATTTAGTGCAATTCTACAAGCAGCAACACAGGAATTCCAGCCAAGTTCAAGCGATTAACAAACAACGCAGTTTTTGTTTCTCTTTAAATGCAAATAAAATGAAGTTAAGCTAATTATGTTTTTGTGTTGCAACAAATTAATAAATAAAGATGATCATAAGTATTTGTGGGTCTTTTTGTTGGTTTCGCCGGCAGCCGCATTGTAAAGTAGGGATGGAAAATGGATATGGATATATCGGTACTGTACGTACATATATACATATACTGTAAGCATTCATGTATGTATCATGAATTTTCCAGAACCATTTAATAGTCATAATACATAAATATTAGGTGACAAATTTTTATTAATTCAGATGTATTAAACTATAGCGAAATATTATTTCTTATATTACAAACATATGATATATTGCACTTTATTGATCTTTATTGGTAACAACTTGAAACTGCGATATTTTAGCTACTTGCATTGCATAATTTTGGTACTCATAGGTATTTAGGTCTATATAAAGTAATCACAAAATATTATTATCACAATTTATAGATACATGTACATGTCAGTTTTTTTTCATAGATGCCCCCAATATCTCTCAGTTATGAAAAGGGTCTTCTTGTAGCTGGCTTTAATTCGAGATTTTAGAGATGATTGTTCTTTGAAATAGAAATAGAGATATGTTGCGGTATAATTTTGTATTCAATTTTAAATTTGTCTAAAACTAATATCAAGTTCTAAATACTAATGAGCTTTCCAATTTGTCTACCTTTTGAATGTATAAATAATAAATAACCAATTAATGCATTTCACCAATTTCTCTTACAATGTTCCGCATTTGAAATCAAAGCCAGCTACAAAATTACCAAATAACTTCATAACTATCTTAGTGTTACAACAACATAAGTAAAAACTTCAGAGTTCAGATAAAACTTCATTGATCTGCTAATTTAAGTTTAGACTTGCTTTGAGTTGTCGGCTGACTTTAGACAAAAGTTTAGGTTTATTTGAGACGAAGATTGAAACACGGTTTTGTTAGGTACTTTTGAAATTGTTACTGCTGTCAAAGAGGTAAAGGAATGAATAATGCAATTGATTATTTACGAAATCGGAGCTTACGGAACACCTCAGGCGTGTCGGGCTCCCCAGAGTTGCGTCTCGTGATACATTCGATAGATATTGTCTCTGATGAGTTTGGCTTTGTCTGAGATCAGCGAAAATAAAGTACAAAGAATAAAAATCAAGGTTAGTTAGTCCTTACCTTTGGACAGGTTGAGAGCCACCACGTTCTTCTTCAGGAAATCGAGGCACAATTCCTGAGACGTCCCAAGAGAGTGCATGTTACACGTCAAGGCACTGTGAAATATCCAATTAAATCGGAGATTCAATTAAGACAGAGCTGCGTTCTTACCCAAGTTGCCGAAATGCAATGTCCTCTGGCTCCCTGATCGATTGGGGCTGACCCACGCTGGCCTTGCTCTGCTTCCGGCTAGCCTGAACGGAGCCCGTACTTGCCGGCTTGGCTTGGTGTGACGAGCTTGACGAGGAGTCGCCGCCGCCCTGCTTACGCGGCGACTTTGAGGGAGGAGGCACCTCCGTCGCTCCGGCTGCCGCCTGTCGCTGCTGCTGCTTCTGCTGCCGGCGCTGTTGGCGCCTCAGCTGACTTCGGCCCCGGTGCTCCCGCTCCGCCTGAAGGGCGTCGTGGAATATGGCGTTCCAGAAGCGCGGCTGCTGCCAGATGGGCTGCTGGCGCAGCGAGGAGAACAGATACTCGCGGTAAGGGTCGCAGCCGGGTACCTCTACCTCGTGGTAGAACAGGAAGCAGAGGTTCATGAGCACGGCCGCCGGGGCGTAGTCCTCGCACTCGCTGCACTCGAACAGGGCCAGGGCGAAATACTGGGCCAGGCCGCCAAAGGTGACCGAGTCGAGCCGTTTGGACTTGTGGCGCTGCTCGGTTAGGAAGCGCGTAAACCACAGCCTGCCAATCTCCAGCCGGAGCAGCACTCCGAACTCGGACTTCAGCTCCAGATCGATGGCTCCCGGCGAGCCGCCGAAGATCATGGCGGTGAAGTGTTTCATAAACTCCTTGACAGGCTCCTCGCCCGCCCTGCAGTCTAGGCTGATGGATGAGGCCCACGACGGCACCGAGTTCTGCGACTCGGAGCGAATGAAGTGCCGCCAGTCGGTGGACTCCATACTTGGGCTGGCCAGCAGTTGGTCCGGCTCGTCCCTTAGGCTGGTTAGCGTGCTACTATTGGAGGTGCGGCTGCGCGGCGGCACGCGCATAGAGTTACTGCCGCCAGCCCACTGTTGTCGGCCACCGGATCCCGCTCCTCCTGCTCCCAACCCCTCCGTAGGAGGCTGGACGTCGATGTGTGGCGGCGGGGCCTCGACCAGCTCTCCAATCCTCTGCATGTCCTTTTGCATGTCCATCTCGCTGCGCCGGGCTCCGGCTATCGCTCTGGCTCGCTCATATCCTCCGGAGTGGCGAGACTCTATAGAATCGGAGCGCGTGGTGCTGCTCACGTCGTGAGAGCGTCCTGCCAGGTTCTCGGGTAGCGACATGGAGCTGCTGTCGTCACTGCTGCTGCCGGAACTGCTGGAGGATGAGCTCGAGCGCTGTGGTCCACCCAGCTTATTGGCCGCATGCCTGCCGCGCGATGGTTCTAGGCGAGGACCTGTATGGGAGTTGGGTATTATCTTCATAAGTTGCATCCTCTTTAATATGTTACTCATTGAATGCAAGACTTACGCGGCGCCAAATTGGGCTGACGATACCGTCCCGAGATGATCTCTTCGTGTGCTCGTCTAGCCTTTACCCGCCTTCCCTCAAAGTCAATCTTGGTGTAGTCAATGCTCTCGTCAACTGTAATATGAATCAGGTGTATTAACCTACTTGTATAGCTGTCACGCCGGGAATACTCACACTTGGGCACATCTTCGTCGTCATCGCAGTAGTCCGAGTCGCTGCTGCTGCTGCTTAGCGTTAGCTGCAAGCACAAGAAGTATAAATTATAATTTATAAGGGCTTGATTTCCTGTTTGTCAATAATTCCTATGAGGGTCCATGAATAATGACATTGCTAGCTGGGGATTGTTGCCAGGCGTCTATGTAATTAATTTCCATCAAGGACGAGGCTGCGGCGCTCAGAGCAAGATAAAGTCAAGTACAAAGGAAGCAGTGGAGAATGCGCCACCCAATTTCAATTCCAGCCCCAAGCACTGTGCAGATTGGGGCCTCAAAGTGAAGGTCAAACGAGTGCAGCGCCAAAGCGGAAATGGCAAGAACAAACAGCACAACAAAGCTATCAAAGTGTCAGTCGCTTTGCAGCATAGACCCGACCCGACCCACACACACAGATCTCCCAGCCCAGTCCAGCCCAGGTCCACCCCCAATCACCTCTTGGCGCGTTCATTACCAAGGCTAACCCAGCTCGACCATAGAGGTGTGCGTGAGTCACAGCACAGGTCGTGATAAAAGAGATATATTATAAGAGACTATAAGGAAGGATGAGTAAGGATATTCCAATTACATTCAAGAGAAAAAGTGTTAAGGAAAACGTTAACAAAATATCACACGAAAATTGGTTCAAAAATGCGTGCTTTTGGTTTAAAAATCTTTCTAGAATCAAATTTAAATTATCGGAATTTTAAATCAAGCAATCGTCTTGTATAATTAATATGTAAGAGTTTGTTTAATTAACTTTATTATTAAGAATCGATTGTGCGTGAGTCACGATGTCTGCCCCAATTTCTCTTACCTTATTTGATATGCCGTTGAGCAGCTCATTGCTGTTGCCCAGCACAGTAAGGAACTTGGACTTGAGGGCCCCGATGCTGGGCGTCCGCTCCATGAACAGCTTGATCTTGGAGCGCTCCCCGGCAAAGCCAGCCGGCGGTGTGCCCGGCAATGCTCCCGGAGCGGCTGCCTGTGGCTTGGCGTCCACCATGGCTGCGGTTTTTCCTGCCTGTGATGCCTGTGTGATCTATATTCTGTCTGGGATTATGGGTCTGTATCTTTGGACTGACTGCAGTTTTGAGTGGCTTCAGTTGGCGGCTAATAAGTATGCAACGGCTGATGCTTCAGCAGCGGAATTCAGTATCGATTTTTCATACGTTTGCATGACATGCACGTCGGGTGAAGGTGAACTTCGCACTCAGAAGCAGCAGCAGCATTTTTGGCGCATTTCAGGGACACCACCTTCTTCCTTGTTCTTGGTATTACTTCTGGACCCACAGTTTTCGCACAAATATTTTATGGATTTTGTTTTGCTGACGTTCATAAGTCAACCGTAAATTTATGCAATTTTCTTTTTACTTGAAATTCAATTTCTGCAGCACTTAGCCTTGGCAAGGGATACTCCCCAGGATTCTTTGGATTGTGATTCTTGAGCCGTTTAATTAGTATTACGCAAAGTGTGGCCCGGAAAATCGTAAAAACATAAAGGCACTTCTTTAGCGTTTAGTATTTTGCATCTACTCGTCGAGGACCCAAAGGGCTTACTACTTTTTCGGCACACACACACACACTGGAGCCACGCACACGCCCCTTTTGTACACGCAATATTGTGGATGCGGGGCTGGCGGTAAGTGATTTCCCTTCGGCTTTCCACACGCGTCCATTGCCCGAAAGGAACGTTGCACGAGTGCAGCCGGAAAATGCTGGCCGACATGGCCTGAACTTCCACTTAACATTTGCCTGGGCTTTTCCGAGCAGCTGTTATCGATTGTGCCGTAATTTACACGTCCTCTACGACGCAGTGTAGTTTTCCTCGCGGAAAGCTGCACATCCGCCATCTTTTCTACGCGAGAAGCTCTCGGAAAAGCTCACTGGTGGCAGCGGGAGAGAGCCGGCATCTCGGAATGTTTACGCCCAGCTGGCCAACAGCTGATCCAACCGAAGCCACCTCGGCTTGCGTCAATGGGGGGGCATCAGCTGCGGAGGTAACAGCAACACCCAGCCAAGGTCAAAGGGTGGGCCGTGTGCGGTTCTCGGAAAATGGGTCCTGGGGCCACAGATGTGCGTGTCTGCAATTATCGAACTTTGACTCTGTCGCAGCCAATTTATTATGCATTGTATTTATTTTTAGACCGACCAGCGGCTCCCGAACGGACCCCTCACGAACCCACCGCGGGCGGTCCCTAATTCCATAATTCGCATCATAACGAACCCATCTCGCCCATATCGGTCCAAATGGCCTTTTGATTTGCACCTCCGAACGGGCAGCAGGTGGCCCGTGCCGATATTTTTATCGTTGTTTGCAATTTAGCCCAATCTGGGAGTTATGGATGCCGTTTTTTATTGCCTGAGTATGATACTAGCAAGCAGGAGATACCCATGGCCTTTGTTTGGTATAAATCATAATTAAGGCAGGGGTCTGCCCCAATAAAAGATTCAGGGGCTGGGCTGCATGAATAATCAGTAAATAATTGATTTTTATAATTTAATTTTATAATTTTTTGCTATAAACTTTTCCCTCTTACTGGATATGTGACTTTAACCGTCTAAAGTTTATAATAAAAATTTCATTCAAAAAACCCCTCAAAATTCAGGAAGTCTCCTCCTCCTAGTGATAAATTATGCACATCTCGCGTACGTTGGCCAAAATGTTTAACAACAAAACAAAAACGAGGGAGGAGAATTTTCTGAAAAAAAATGATGTTATTCACAAGCGCGACAGCGTCTCGCAGCCAAAATTTTCTTTGCGGCTCGGAAACGATGTATTTATAAAATAACGCGAAAATACTGAAAATAGATAAGAGAAGACACGCGGCGGAGACCGATGAAAATGGAGGGGAAAAGCCAGACGAAATGAGAAATAGAGAATTGAGATCTGCGTTGACTTCTTCCTACTCGAGCGACGACCGGGGACCGACGATTGCAGTAAAAATGCTGTTTAGCATCCGATTGAGATTTCAGTTTGCTGGGAGACGATCGCCGAACGACACCGCAGCAGAACTTTCATGTCGCCCTCTGGCTAGACATTAGAAATATATATCCGATATATATATATATTCATGTGCTACCAGCTGGCAGTGGCAGTTTTGAGTGCGGCGCGACGCGTCAAGTGAAATCGAATTATGTAAGTGACCTCTGTGTTCGGCGAAACCCTTTGCGGCTCAATCCCAACTGGCCACAGAGTTCAGTGGCAAACATAAAGGCTGCAGACAATTAAATCGATTTAAGTGAAAAAGTGTGCTAAATATAAAGTGGCTAAATTTAAACACAGAAAGTGCTCCATGGGAAAGTTTAAGGCATTGCGCACAGTTTCAACAATCAATAAAAGGCCAATCGAAGTATACAAACATGCAAATTTTGAATATTTTTTGGATGTTAATTCGCCGAGCTTCAATAGTGAAAAATGGTGCATAAAATAAACGCAAATATAGGCAAGCCAAAGAAACGTTTATAAATAGTTCCCAACGTTCTCCCATAAAAATAAAAACTTTTCTCTGGCGGTGTGAGTGCGTGTGTGATACGTTCGCTTCGGTGGCTGCCTCCCAGGGCAGCTGTCGCTCGAAGACACTGGGCATACGCGGCGGCGAAGGCGAAGGCGGATTCGGATTCGGATGAGGTGGGATGGGCTGGGATGGTACGGGACGGGCCCATGCTCATGCTCATCCGACCACTGCAGGCGGCTTTCATAAATATTGCTGCGCAGTGCGACACATTTTCAGCGAACACAGCTATGGACAAGCTACGGAAGGTTTCTAAAATAGTGCGCGAGGGATGGGAGTGCAGCCCAAAGTGAACACGTTGCGTATACGCGATGTGCTCTGCGAAAAGAAAAATAAAACTTGGTTTCGAACTGTGTTGAGTAAGGCTTCTCCACTACACATTTGTGTAACAATTTAATGGAGCGACATGCACATAATTAGTGCATTAAAAATATTTGAGTGTTGTCTGGGCAGAATTTTTAAAGCATTTTTATGTTTTTGGTATTAGCATAATATAGGTCATGTTGGTAATTTTGGGTGTTTAAAAAAGATATTTAGTGTCAAGTAATAAATTTTTAATATTTAAAATGAATATAAAATTATATTATATTGAAAGGTTATATGTATTCGTCTAAGGATGTGATTATTATTTATTTAGGGAAATATGAATAGCAATAAAAAATTCATATTTTTATTGAATACTTCTTTGGAACATGTTTAAACCAAAACAGAAGCCTAAGAAATAAACAAAATCAAGAAAAGAAGCTATTTCGACATGTCAAACTTTATATACCCTTGCATTTATAAGAAAAAGACAATTATCAGTTTCACATTGATGGGACAAATGTTTTGTTACAATTTGTTTTTCTTTAAGCACCTTTTAATTTTTAATGAATGGAAATAATATTTATATAAAAATAGCTGTATTTTTTAGATCCTACCAGTACTTACGTTTTGTATCCATTGAATTGGTAGAAACTTGTTTTTAAAATATCTTATTCAGATATCTCTAAAGCTGAAATAATATTTTGCTTTGAAACTCTACTGTTGATACAGATCAAGAATAGATACACCTTAGGGTGTCACTTATATCTTCCTTACTGCATTCCAAACTTATGACTTATCTGTTAATAAAAATCAAGCCAAGAAAGTCCAACCAATGTTTTCATTACTTTGCTTGGATTAGGGATTTTCAAAGTTAAAGAGGTATCACTGTTACGGAGGACCACCTGCGTTTAAATAATCTTAGATACAATCAGCCATTTATCCTTTATTTTATTTGCTAATCTTTTCTCAATTATATTTAACATAAACTTAGATACAAATGAATCTTTCTCTCACTTTTATTTCATAATTTTTTTTTTTTATTTCATTTGCTTATCTTTTCTCGATTGAATTATTATTATTTCTTTATTTGCCTCGCTTATATTTTCAAAAAATTTACAACACAAAAAATAAAAATAGAAATCGCTTCTCTTCTCTTCAAAAAATTTGCAAATAGTTCTCTGTTCAGTCTCTTTCCCATCCCATTCTCTTTCCCATTTTTCTCTGCCATTATTTCCTTGGTTGCGCAGCCACTTAGCCACGTTGACAGCCAAGTGACTCACTAAACAGCGCTTCCCTCTTTCGCATTTTCATAAATAAACAAGCCCGCCGATTGTATGCCAAAAAAATATTTTGTATTTGTTCTATGCACAGAGAGATATGTAGTTTAGCCTAAATTTAGCGGGTTTATTCGCGATCTAACTCTGGCTGCGTTTGGCTTTGTGCACAGCCTCCCCGAAATTGCATTTGGCGAGCACCTTCCTTCTGGGACTTCCGTGCCTCCGGAATTTGGGTGAGCCGGCTAAAAATATTCATATTTATGCAACGCGTTCTTTGACAGCTTAATTGAATTTGAAGTTGTTTGAGTCGTACAAAAAATGGCTTAGAAATGGGGCAACGGTTTTTTATTTTTGGCGTACATGTAAAATGATTGTATATAAAATTCTTTTTCCCAAATTAGATCAAATAAGAAGCCAATCAAGCTAAGCGAGACATCAACGACAAAAGATGACGACACATTTGCTCAACAAGAATGTGCGGACCATGCCCTCCTGGGTGGTAAGTGCCAGAGAAGCATCTTTATGTCAAATATCGAATTGCATCAATTGTCCGTCTCTACAGAACGAGGCGAACGACCGCATCGGACCGAAGCCGCCGCCCACGCCGCCCAATGGAGTGGGTGGCGGTTTGCCCAAGGCCCCCGCCCTGCCGCCTAAGGCAAAGAGCACTCCGGAGCCAGACTACGAGGTCATAGAGTTCTCCAATCAGCAACAGTACTCCAACGAACCCCTGAAGACCACAGTGATCCGGACTAAGACGCCAGGTAAATAGAAGATTAAGATAGGCATTAAATATATAAAAATCATCCCAATATACATATTTACTTCGTTGAATTGTCTTTATTCAATTATAATATCATCCTCAGACAACAAACTAAAGTGCACCTTGTGCGGCTCCCAGAATCCCTGGGTAACTTGCTCCGAGTGCGCCGGCCAGATATTTTGCGCCTCCTGCGACGACATGTTCCACAAGCATCCCAAGCGCAAGCAACACATGCGAAAGGTGGGTTCGTTAATCCAGGATTAGAAATTATGCCAAAACTAACTCTATTCATTCTTGCAGGCCGTGGAGCAGGGCACGCCGCCCATTCCCCCCAAGGTTTCAGCTGGCGGTGGGGCACCGCCTCCGGTGGCGCCACCGCGTCGCAGCAAACGCGGCCTGCTGACGCCTTTCTTGGGCCGCAAGGATCAGGTACGCCACTGCACGATCTCCTAGACCCGTAAGCCAGCCCGCGAGGGGCTACTCGTAGTACCAAGTTTGTAATCATCAATTTGAATGCTTTAATAAAACCGTCCATAAAACCACAACGCACGCCCCAAAGTCAAACAGAAAAACCGAACATTTTAATTTGAATTCGAATAGTTTTTATCGAAAGATAAACAGAAAAAGAAACAGAAACCGAAATGGCACCCAACCCGACTCTTTTCCAGATGCTGCCGCCGCCCTCGCCCACGCCCTCGCACAAGTCGCTCGGCGGCTGGCGAGGATCGCTCGGTGGCGGGGCCACCACGCCTCCCGGGCCAGTCGCCATCACCTCCGCATCCGCATCCTCGTCCCAGATGAACAACAGACCTCTCCCAGAGCCACCGCGCAGCGAGGGTGGCGGTTCCTCCAGATCGGGAACCCCCAAGTCCGTGTTCGACTCCATCCAGCGGCCGCCATCGGTGCAGCTCGAGAAGATTAAGAGTAAGGCCAGCGCCACGCTGGATCGCATGGCCATCCTGCAGCAAAGGTACCGCCAGCAGAAGGCCCGTCAGGATCTCAGTGCCAACAGTGAGCAGGTAAGTGGTCATTGTCCCCCAAAATCATTTTATGGATTCCTTCTCATTGTTCAGTCTATCGTTATTTTATTGTCACTGCATAGCACAAATGGAAAAAGTATCTAACAAGGATTTGATCATATTTAACCTATATTATTTTAATTAAAGTAAATTATAAAATAATCCTATACATGTTAAAAGACATATTTTTAGATGACTTGAAGTAAATTTTTAACAAAATTATTAGTTTATTCCTTTCGATTTCTTTCCAAAGATTTATGTTGTCAGCTGTAACTTGAATATCTTCAGAAGATTGTTAGTTTGACTTGGTATATAAATGGCAGTATTCAATTTTTAAATCTTTATTAAAACAAGGACTTCAAAGACTATAAGGCCTTGAAGGCATTAAAACTATCTTAAATCTACATTTGTGCTGTGCTTTTCTATCGTCTCTGTCTCGTATCGTCTCGTCTCGTCACATCTCGTTCTCCCTCTCCTCTCTTTCTCTGTTTCTCGTTGGCCATTCCCCCACCGCAGCATTTGAATGGAGCCGGGTTCGAGCACTGGTCAAACATTTCACCATCGCCCTCGCATTTTCGTTCCGGCAGCATGTCATCCGGTTTGAACTCATCCCATTTCGATCTCTCGGATGACTCACACAACTTTCACAATTCCCTGCTGCTCCAACAACGACAGGCAGCCGGTGCCCAGCGGCGTCAGATGAGCACCTCGGTGTTCAACCTGAACACGCCCCAGCGCCGTCCCTTGGCGGAGGCGCAGAATGGAAGTGCCTGGCTGGCTAATCAGCGCATTCAACAGGTGAGTTGATGACCTCAAAAAGGAAGGAGCCAATTTTTATGAAATTCTTTTACTTTTGCTCCTCAGGCCCAATCTTTGGCGCAGCTCAACTGCGCCGGATGTCAGCAGAGCCAGCAGCATCCTGGCTGGCCACAGCATCCGCATCACCAGCATGCCCAGCATCCCGACGACTGGTCCCAGTTCGGCTCCCAGCAGCAATTCAACAACTCCAATCTGTCCCTCAACCTGGGACCAGGCTACATGCCGCAGCAGCACCATCCCCACTATCCGCCGCCGGTGTTTATGACCCAGCGTGGAATGATGCCCAACATGTACCCTGGGGCGCCCGGCTATCCGATGATGCATCCAGGTTAGCTGGTCTACTCATAAGTGTGCCATTAGCTAAAGAAATTCTCCCTCAGGTGTCATGGGAATGCCGCCATCCGCTGCCTCTAGAGCCGCCTCCCGATCTCGCTATGCAGCATCACCCACGCCCAGCCGCAAGTCCATGTCCCTGCGACGCAAGCGCAGTAGCTACGTAGATGACGAGCTGACGGACGATGAGGACTCTGACCAGGACGACCGCCGATCACTGGTCTCGAACCGCTCGGGAATGACCAGTGCGTCGCGCTCCCAGGCCCACCAACACCATCAGACCCGCCAGCGTCGCCTGTCCAGCGCCTCGCAGCTGATCGCCAACGATGAGCTGGATGGGGAGCAGAGGGGGCACGGAACCAGGCAGCACAAGGTCCGGGATCGGCGTGGATCGGTGGCCAAGTCGGTGCAGAGCGAGTGGTTGCCAGAAAGACGGGACTCCCAGGGCAGTAACGGCGGGACACTCACCAGAAACAAACCGCCAGCCACGGACTCAGCACGCACCAGTCGCATTTACTCTGACTTGGAATCGGAGGGCTCGGGTGCCAGGGCCCTGGTTCAGGCCAAGATTCAGCAGAAGCTCCAGGAAGCAGATCAGCACAAATCCACGAAGAAGGTCGAGCACAAGCGCAAGCCTGAGATGAAGGACGAGAACACACAGGCAGCAGCGGTGGTGCCGAAGGCGGCGGTGCCTGTGGCTCTGGCGCAACAGGAAAGTGACTCGGAATACGAGGAAGTGGTCGAAGAGGTCACCGCTTCGGAGAGTGAGGCCGAAGCTCCAGCGGCACCTAAGCCCGAAGAGGTCGCTCTCGATACGGATGAATTGGGTCCACCGCCCTCAACGCCGGATCATGAATGGGAGTGCGAGTTCTGCACCTTTGTGAACGAGCCCAACATCAAGATATGCTCCATATGCTGCAAGACCCCCAGCAAGCCGCCAGCGCAGCCCAACAAGTCTAAGAAAGTGGAGGAGGAGAAGCCACAAGTACAGGCGAAAACCGTAGAGCCCAGCAAAAACCAGGCTGCATCCAAGCCGGAAGTTACCGTAATGCGAAAGTCCTCCTTGAAGGGGCAAAAGCCTGTCCAGAAGGCCAGCACTGGTACCACCACAGCCACGCCCGTTTCCGCCAAAACCTCCACTCGCTCCAACGGACCGGCAGCTGTCAGCACCAAGAACGCTTCGAGTATTCCCGTCAAGACAATCCAGAAGTCCACTCTTAAGACCTCATCAGAAAACGAATCTGATAACTCTTTGGCCAAGGGATTTTTGCACAAAGGTAGGATACAAAAACGAATATCATTTTTCGAGGGCACCAAGGCCTAGACACAACCAACCACTCAAGACTAAACCTAGTTAGTACACTAATAGAGCCATCAACTGTAAGCCCTACAATTAACGCATTTATGGAAACGAAATACAGAACAAAACCACAACCCAAGCCGTTCTTAGTTTGTTTGATTTGAATCCATCGGTGTCCCCACTTCCTTAAAGCTAATGCTCTCATCCGTACCGTTCCAGAGTCCGTTGAAAATATTTGGAATACGCTGGATGAGAGCATTCAGGCGCAGGCGGAGGAGGTGCTCAAGCAGGCCAAGAAGGTATCCACTGGCTGTGGCGGCACACCACCCCGAGAAATTGCGGCCGTGGAAATGGGAACCTCGCCGCCACCTCAGAGCATTTCCACACAAGTAAATAAAGGATAAATCGACAGTTTGGCATCGGCTCAATTCAACTATTACTTCCAGACCTACGACGCCCTGCCGTTTAGCTCAAAGTCGGAAGACATTCCGGCTGTGGTTCCAGATCGCTTTAGGACCCCGCCGGAGGCCAGTAAAATGGAGCGACGTCCCCACTATCGCAGCAACTCACAGCTGACGCAGGAAAACGAACGGTATCGCAGTGCCAACGATCTGAGATACCACGATGGCTACAGCTTGGATCCGTATAGTGCTGGTCAGGTCACCAGGCGACCCAATTTCATAAACGAGCTTCGAATGATACAGCACGTAAGTTGCATCGCGCTCTTAAACTTTTCTGAATTCAACCCCCAACCTCTCCTGATATGTTCCAGCAAGCCACCTCGCCATTTGACCTGCCCCACGAGACATTCGGAATCAAGCACGAACCCGCCCGAGATCCGGAAACCGAGATGCACATCATACTGAAGGAGCTGGAGCTGTATAAGTTCACGGTGGAGGAGCTGGAGGCTGCGCTGAAGTACTGCTCCCCGGACACTCATCCGATTCAATGGCTGCGCGATAACTGGCACAAACTGGTCCAGACCGTCCAGAGCCTGTCCACCAAGTACGGTCAGGAGAGGGCTGAGAACACCATAGGCACCGTCTCCCAGAATGAGGCGCGCGAGGCCCTCCGAAGCTCTGGCGGCAACGTGTGGCAGGCGGTGGCCGACTGCATTCAGCAGCGACAGCAGAAGTACCGAAAGCTAGCGTCCAAGGGGAACTTCCTGCGGGACGACATCGTCAACGCGCTGACGGCGCACCAAGGTAATGTGGAGCAGGCGCTGCTGGAGCTGAATCGCACGCAACTCAAACCATTTCTTATGCGCATTTGGGGCTCGCCGAATGGCGTTGAGAATGAAAGTGGCGCGGCCACTGCAGACACCAAGTCGGGTTAGTTTGTAGACTCCTCCGTTCAGTCAATCGCATTGCCATAATGTCCCATTTTCTCTCTCTCCGCGTCCATTCGCACGCACAGATATCCATGACTTTCTGAACACTCATGCCCTGGACTGCCTGCAGCCGCCGTTAGCCGGCGAGAGTCCCGGTCCCGCCCAAGCCAATCCCTTTGACACGCCCCTCAATGACGACAGTCCCGCCAAGTCCACCTATGCCACGCCCAGTCCCTACCAGATGGAGGACAGCACCCTGAAGAACCTGGAGATACTCATAGGCAACATGGAGCAGAACCAGGCCAAGCAGAACCAGGAAGTGCTGCGATCCATCGAGAGCATGCTGGAGACCTTCAAGGGCAAGCCGGAGCTGGAGTACGAAACGGATCCGGAAGTGATGAGGATTCTGACGAAGAGCCCCATCAGCACGCTGAAGGCATCTGGACAGGAGGAGGACAGGTCCACCGATGACGTCAAGAACTTCGTTTGGCAGCATATTCAGGACATTGTGCCCAATCTGGTGCAACAGGTCGAACAAGAGCTTATGGAAAGGACCGATCCTGTGAGCGAGGAAGTGAAAACTCAGCCCAGCTTGGCTGAGCCCGAGCCCGAGCCGCAACCACCTGTTGATCCTGCGGTCTACATCATGGAAGAGGTTATCAAGCCCAACTTAAGGGAAGCTACCATCCGTGAAGAGCTTCCAACCAATTTTATTTACGCCACGGAAATAGCCAACTTTAAGTTGGAATTCGATCGTGGTACTGAGAGGTGGCATGAAGCAGAATGGGAGTTTGATGATCTAGAAGATGCCGAGCGCATAGTCTTCAAGAGCTACATGGCACCGAAAGAAGCAGCTCCAGAACAAGCTGACCTGAAGTTAGAGAAGCCTGTGCCGCCACAAGAAACACAACAAGAAGCAGAGTCCGAACCCGTCATAGACCTAGAGAAGACTGAAAATACAGAGCCTGTAAGGGTTGAAATAGCAGTGGCGGAATCCCCTGCTACTAGTGAACCAGTTGATGAATCAAGTGAAAAGCCAACCAAAGAAGCTGAAAAAGTATCTGCTAATGAAACCAATATTTCAAATCAGCCAAATGTAACAGACTCTCATGTCGAACTTGATGACAAGCCCAGCACGAGCAGAGATGCCAGCAGGAGAAACAAACGATCGCAGCAATCGAGGAAAATGCGATCCAGAGAATCGAGTCAAAAACCCATTAACCGGGTGAGGTTACCAAAAGATGCTGACCCAAAACAAAATGAAAACAAAGATGTACAAATGGATAGCATTTCGAAGGAGGAATTAATTCCTGTTCTTAAAGACTCAAAAACTGAAACATCTAATGCTCAGTCAGTTGAAGTTGTAACCGATGAAAGCATAATTTCTAATCAACCAGCATCCGATCAAGTCAAAGCTGAATCAAAAGTCGAAAAAAGTGCAGGCGAGCAGAACATTGTTTCTCCTGCATTAAATATTAGTGAAACCAATGATGTTATAACAAATGAACAGATACAGAGTACACCAGAAGTTGCTGAAGTAGTGCCTTCAACGCCAATTGAAGATACCCAAGAGCCAAAGGAACTTAAGGACATAAAGACCGCAAATGAAACCGAAGAACATTCAATGGCAGTATTGGTTTCCTCTCCCAGCCAATTATTATTTGCTGAAAACACATCTGAAAGTACTCCGGCCAATGAAGTTCACGCTGAAGATGCTTCTGTTCCCACTATCGCTCCAGATGAACAAAAATCTTCGCCGACGGATGCAACTAAGGAGATAATGCCTAGTACGACTCTAATAAATACCGATCATAAACGGAGCCCGAAGCGGTTTTCAAAGATTCCTGTGAGAACCCTTAGCAGCAGTAGTCTTCGCAGTGAAAGTAGAGCCAGCAACCGAACACCTCCAGCCACTGATGAACTCGAAAAAGACGATGCATCAACTAATATACTTGTAAGAGAAGAGACAGCTGCCAAAGGTGAACAAATCGTAGACCAAGCTTTGGACATTTCATCAGCTGACCAGAAAGAAGTACCCCCAGTGGATAAGACTTTGGCGGAAGTGAAGCCTTCTGAATCCACAGAAAAGGAAGACTCAGAACCGGCAGTCCAAGCAATAAACGAAGAAAAGGAGGAAGTTCACATCCCTGTCATAACAGCTATTGCAGTTAGTCCCACCGACTCAGATGAAGTGTTTGAAGATGCCACCGAGTTCAGTGGCAGCGAAGGCACCAGACCCCATGATGAAACCGCTTCCGATACTGAACTGTATAGTCTGGACAGCGATGAGCCCCGAATGGAAACCAAGTCCCCAGAGAACGAAGTAATTCTCGTTCTGGATGAGGAGTCTGTGCTGGAATCCTCCATAGCCAAGTCCAGCAGCAACGCAAGTATTGGCTCGCAGTCTAGTCAATCCGAAACGTCCAAGGTTGTCCTCAAGGAGTTTATACCCTCCGGCGATCCCGCCAAGCAAAACCTAAGCGAACTGGTCGAAGATACCCAGCGACTGATCAAGCAAATGCGCGATGAGATCAGCATGGATGAGTTCGAGTCCACCGACGAGGACGAGTACTCCGACGAGTACTCAGACGAATATGATGAGGGAGAGGAGGAGGAGTGGTACGACAGCGAGGGCGAGGAGGAAGGCGACTATGAGGGCGAGGATGGCAACACTTATAACGAGAACGCGTCCTTCATTGAGGAGGCATCCACCGGTGACGAGGGCACCGAAATCGAGGACATCATGGAGGAGGACGAAGACGTGGCGGATGAAGAGGAGTTACAGCTCATAAAACCCGCACCAGTCCATGAAACAGTCACCTCACGCGCTCTATCAGTCACGCCCACAAACCCTGAAGCTGATCCCGCCCCAGAGACTGAGGTTGTTTCCTCCGCAGGAAGGAGTCTGGCGATCGAATCGCTGTCCCCTCCAGTCACTTCCGAATTCCCAGTACCTTCTGATCAAGATGCGGTGGCTGTAGAGGCCCTGCCAATAGAGGCTCCTCCCATCGTAGCAGATTCGGAGAGTCGGCCCCCTGAAGTAGCGACGGAAGTGGTCTTGGATATCCCGCCAGAGGTTGAATTTGAATCCCCCAATGAAGTTGATTTGGAGCCTGTCGTGGAACCCATCGCTCTGCCCATAACACCCTCACCACCCATTGTCGACACCGAGTCGCGACCCGTGGAGCCACCGGCCGAGACAGTGCTGGAAGAACCCAAAAAGGTAACCACGCCCGTGAACGCCAAGACAGTTAACAGACCAACAGCCACATCTGATGAATCTGTCAAAACCACCAAGACTCCCGCCACATTAAGCACACCCAAGACAACAAAGTCCACAGTCAGTAAGATACCCAAGCCCACAAATGAACCCACCAACAGTACGAGTGGCCCACCCCCCAACAAGAAGGTTCCTCTGCGCTCCAAGTCCTTCTCGGCGCCCATGGGAATCTCATCCGTAAAGCGGATCCAGCAGGAGTACCTGCAAAAGCAGAGCTCGGCAAGTGCGGCCAGTCGAGTCCCGTTGAAGAGCACCCCGACCACCAAGAAGTCCATCACCGATGCCATCACCAGATTCAACTCGAACACCGCCGCTCTGGGGGATGGACCCAGCACCAGCGGAGCTGCTGCGGCGGCTGCAGCGGCGCTACTGAAACCCCGTTCCCAGCCCCGGATACCCAAGAAGAAATACCATGAGACCTGCTTCTCCGACGACGATTACGAGACCTCGGCCACAGAAGAGGAGCAGGAAGAGCTGGCCGAACCACTCAGAGCAGAACTATTAAAGCGTAAGCTGAGTATGCCCGTCTTCCGGGCGTATCCTAGTGTCCAAGAGCCGGTTATCGAGGACCCAGCGGTGTGTACAAGCCGGAGATTTTACTATACACAGTCTTAAGTCATTCTATTTCTTGTATGATCTTCTCTGCAGGTGCTGGCCCGCAAATATGTCGAGCAGGAGCTGGTGACCAATATTGGTGAGGCCCAGATAGCCGCCACCTTGGTGAACATGAAGTTCCAAGAGGACGTGGCCTTGTGGGCGGCCAGGGAGTGCTCCGACCTGGACCAGGCCATCGCCATGCTTCAGCAGGAGTGCGAGCTTTGCATGAGCTCCTACCCGATGAACCAGATCGTGTCTATGCTCAAGTGCACCCACAAGTGCTGTAAACAGTGCGCCAAGGGCTACTTCACAGTGCAGGTGAGCATGGTCAAATAGGTATTTATAATATATAATTTAAATACCCTTTCCCCCAGATCACCGATCGCAGTATCAACGACTGCAGCTGCCCCTTCTGCAAGCTTCCGGAGCTGAGTAACGAGGCGCAGCATGAGGACGAGCATTTGGAGTACTTCTCCAACCTGGACATCTTCCTCAAGAGCATTCTCGACGGCGACGTACATGAGCTGTTCCAGCGCAAGCTGCGCGATCGCACCCTGCTGCAAGATCCGAACTTCAAGTGGTGCATCCAGTGCTCCTCGGGCTTCTTTGCCCGGCCCAAGCAGAAGCGTCTCATCTGTCCGGACTGCGGCTCGGTGACTTGTGCCCAGTGCCGCAAGCCGTGGGAGCGCCAGCACGAAGGCAGCAGCTGCGAGGCCTATCTGGAGTGGAAGCGTGAGAACGATCCCGAGCTGCAGGCCCAGGGTGTCCAGGAGCACTTGGCCCAGAACGGCATCGATTGCCCCAAGTGCAAGTTCCGCTACTCCCTCGCCAGGGGCGGCTGCATGCATTTCACCTGTACCCAGTGCAAGTTCGAATTCTGCTACGGCTGTGCCCGACCCTTCATGATGGGAGCCAAGTGCACGGTGTCCCCGTACTGCGCCAAGCTCGGCCTCCACGCCCACCATCCACGCAACTGCCTCTTCTATCTGCGCGACAAGATCCCCCTGCAGCTGCAGTTCCTGCTCAAGGAGCAGAAGGTACAGTTCGACACGGAGCCCCTGCAGCTGAAGGACGAGTCCAGCAGTTCGTCGCAGGCTAGGGCTATGGCCCGCTGCCCCATTCCCCTGCAGAAAGAGACGCCGCAGGGACTGGTGGACACTGTGTGCAACACCGAGGTTCCCGACAAGCATGCCGGCATGTGTCGGTGAGTATTGGTCGTGATTATCAAATTATCCTTAATCTGCAGTGAGTTTTATTGGTGATATCTTTCTCTATTTCATTTCAGTACCCACTACGTAGAGTATTTGGCCAGCAAGGTGGCCAAGGCTGGCATCGACCCTCTGCCCATTTTCGACCTGACAGACTGCGTCCAGGAGCTGCGGAGGCGTGGCATTGCCCTGCCCGAACGCGGACCCTGGGACACCGACGAGATTTACAAAAACATGTGCTCCGAGGTATGTTCTGGCTAACATCCATTTACGGATGTATTGATTTCCTCCATTCGCTTGCCCCGATTCGTATTCCGCTTTTCATTGTCTTTAAACGGACGCGGAAAACGAGCTTCCTCCGGCCGGGGATTTGTTTTGACCGAGTGACTCAGTCGCCGCCCCCGCCGATTGATGGCGGTGGAACAACAAAACCAAATACAGAAAACACAATCGTTTAGCCGCTAACTAAATTTGGACGCCGCGGCGTCTGACGTATTTCACACGCGTCTTAATTGATATTCGTTTTATTATTATTTAATTGTAAACAATTCGGACGGCCGAGTCGGAAATGTTTATGAACGTACCCACCACCCATCTCTCAATCTCAATCTCGATTTCGACCTTTCTTATAGGTAATCAAACAGCATATTCCACTGAAATCGGCATGAGTAGGAGAAGTCGGCGGATCAGAAGTGATATCGTGGATGCGGTTAACGTCGAATGATGCTGCAATACTTTACTCATTTTTATGATTTATGGCAGCGCTTTTATAGACATTTTTGTACACACTCACAAACACCTGCTTTGGACAGCTTCTTAGGCATTAGACATCACCCGCAACACCTACTCAGCTAACCAGCCAGCCAGCAGCCTCCCCGCTTTGTTTAGTTACCAAGCGATTGAGAAAAACAGACCCAAGATCCGCACGTGGATCAACTGCATCAAATAAATCGAATATTTGCGAATCCAGTGCATCTGATTCTCTTTATTATTTATTCAATCTTTTTATTTAGCGTGAGAAATACGGTTTCCAGATGGGTAAGATGCTCGCAAATGTGTTTATCCCCTTTTTCTGTCGGCAGTGTCCTCTGTTTAAAGTCCGTGGCAATATCATACAGCATACTTTTGAGCTGTCGATGGCTGAGTGACATGCTGCAAGGCGATTGGCTGTATCGAAAGTCGTAATTCGCCCAAGAAATATATAGCTCCGCTTGGCCGTTTGCGATATTGCCAAAAAGGCAAATGCGACCCATAAATTATGTCCCGCGACAACAAGAAAAATCGGCGGCCATACCCATACAGTAAGTGGGGGAAAATTCGGAATCGTCGGGACACAAAGTTACTCGTGGACAACGTGGAGAGCACCGGCGATGGGGACAGGGGCATGGCATCGTAAAAACCTATTTTCGTGGCGATTGAAATGAATTTATGCGCGCGGCACAACATGTTTTGATACTCGGACAGTTTTACACCAATAACAACTAATTAAATGCGATAAATTGTATATTTATTGATCCATAAACGGTAGCCTCGTCCTAGGCGCCCCTTTGAACTCGATGCCCAACTGCAGCGATGCCCAGGCGCTCTTCAGGATGCGATGCGCGTGGCATGGAAATATGCAGATCACATGGCCTAACCCCGAGCTATTTATGACCATCCAGCTAGACTTTTTTATTTATTTATCTTTTTTCTAGATTTTTTTTCTACTTATTTTGCTTTCACGTGGACAGCGATCGAATATTTCAAACATAGCTGAGCGAATACATTCGAGAATCTGTCGAAATGATCAACGTTCTTCTCGGTTTGCCAATTTATTGTATAATTAAGAAGAAAATAAAGATTATGAGTCTTTTTCTGATATGCAAAAACTGAATATTTTCTTAGCCTCAGGATTATAGTTTAAAATAGGAAAGGTAAAAGAAATAGTAAATGGATTTTGTTTTAGGAAATGATATTATTATTATTATTCTTGACACTTTGAAATTAACTTAATCATTATGTTATCAATTTTGAATACTATGTATAAAATGCTCCATTTTCCACGCGGAATCTCGTTGATATTTTTAAATTTAAATCTTCAGGTATTATAAAAAACTTTCGCATTCTTTGTCTAGCCAAAATTATAACGCGCCCTGTGCTTGGCCATTAAAACTCATTTAAGTGCTGGCATGCGCCCCATAAAAAGTCTTCAATTCGGGTGTTTCATAAAACAAAGTCAAGGTGAAACGACATTGACCCTGTATGGTCGGGGTAATTACAGGTTAACCAAAGGCATTAATCAATCATATTCCAGGCATCGATCGGATCGGATTGGCCTTTGATTCATGGGGTCCGGTATTATTTAATTTAATGGCATTGGCCAGCCGAAGAGAACGCGTAATGCAAACAATGTGTCCGCCCACCCACCAGCCTCACCTTTGTTGAATTAACCTTAGCGCTTGTTTATTAGAGAGACGGAATCACCCGCAGAGGCGTCACATCCTGTCCAGCACGGCAAACAACGACGGGATGGGCTGCTTTCCGCCGGACACCGGGGAAAGAACCCTGACCGCTGACATTCAATGTCGACTCAAGAACATAAATCTGAGCGACCTTCGGGGCGGCGAAAAGTAATCTGCAAAACACTATGTGTTAGTTCCAGCGGATTCTAAACAAGAACAAATAATTAGCATTTAAATAATAAATATGTGTGTGCTGTAGCTTCTCCAGAAATGTTTTTCCCCCGATTGTTTTTCACGTCTTTTATGTGGGGATTATGAAGCGATTTGTTTAGCGAATTTCGTTTGCCAAAATGTTTTATGGACATGTGGGAGTGAAATTAGTGGAAATCGGTCCCTCTACTGCATTAAAAAAAGCGTCTTTGGATAAACTCTGTTTACGGTTCTATATTTGTTGCAGTTGTCGGTATACACAGAATATAAACTCGTATATATATATTGTAAAAGTCGTATGCATTTAAATACTATATATAGTATGTACAAAGGTGTGTGATACACATAAAGGGGATATACACATCGATCGCAAGATTAGGGATAAATAGATAGAATAGTCTATTACAAATATACAACGAACTTATCGGTCTAATAATTGGTCGCGCATTCCTTACTCCTCGATTTGGGTGTAGAATCTAGATAATTGCATTAGTTGGTAGGTGTTCCGTACACATAAAGTAACGCGTAAATCACACTTTATAGTACATCCATATAGTTGTAATCGTAAAACCTACATACATACGTATAGAATATATAGAAAATCATCATAGCGGAAGACTAGAAAGGTAACACTAGTGGAAAGTTATCCGTTGACGTGTTGTTTTTCTCTAAATATGGGTCTCATTAACCTACAAAATTCTTACTACTTAGTTTTATGCCAAATTCCATCTATACTAAATTAATGTTTCAGTTCTGGGCTTGTGCAATCGCAGAACAACAGAAAAATAACCGTCGAGAAGTTGCTTCTCTGCTCTACAAAACCGATCTCATAGATCCCAAAATTCAAGCAGTTCCCGTTCGCAGGATGATAACAGGCATCTCTCTCTGATCTCTCCGGCTCTGATCGGACGCGATCCATGACTACAAATTGGCTAAGCCGTAAAGTGCTTATTATTACGTGGGTTGGTTTCAAAATCTCTCTAAAAATTCTTTGGTGTCATGGAGGTTTAACATCTTCATCGGATTTCGAGGTTTAAGTTTGGATCTTCAGGAAACCGAATCGAACTGATTAGAACCGAGGTAAAAAAACTGATTGTGTGCGTCCTCGACTCTACTGCATCAGGTCCAATGCATGCAGACTCTCCACCTCCGGATCGAAGTTGGCGTCGCACGTGGAAAGCCAGTCCCAGACTCGCCGCCTCACCATATTCGGATCAATGGGAATGTCCAGGCCGTAGGTGGACATCATGCGCTTAAAGCGCAACTTGTTCTCGTCCCCGGAGAGACGACCCTCCCGCTGATTCAGATAGATGCACGAGTCCTGGTCGTGGTTGGTGGGCGAGATGAGCGTGGCCGACTTGGAGGTGGAGATCCGGCACTCCACCCACCGGTCCTTCATGTACTTGGCCACCTCGGTGATCTTGCATCGGTCCTCCGGGTCGTGACTGAGGTACTTCCGGAAGCAGCGCATCAGGCGCGGCGAGAAGCGTCGGAAGTTGTCCGGCACCTTGGTTGTCTTCCTCTGCTCGTACTTCATGAAGTTGGCGTAGGATTGGTCCTTCACCCAGTCGGCCGACTGCCAAGGAGGATTGCCGGTCAGGATGTTATAGAGCAGGATCCCGAACTGCCACGAGTCGCTGATGGGCAGACACTGGAAGCGCTCGTTCTTGATCAGCTCCAGCTGCTCCGGCGGCACGCAGCTGGTCCACGTGTGCTTCACCTTGTGCACCAGCAAACCCTTCTTCGTGGTGGCTCCGAAGTCACAGAGCTTGACGCGGGTGAAGTCCGGCGTGAAAACGAGGATATTCTCGATCTTGAGGTCGCGGTGCACCAAGTTCTTGGAGTGCATAAAGCCCAGGGCCGAACTGAGCTGCTCTGAGATCAGCTTGCAGGCGTTCTCGTGCAACCCATTGGGGCCGATGTTGGAGGCGAGGTCGCCGTAGGGGGCGTGCTCCATGGCGAACACGTAGTAGTCCATGGTCTGGAAGGCCACCGCATAGGCGCTGAGGATGTGGTGGTGGTGCGATAGCTCGTAGTTGTAGTGGAACTCCTTCTGGAACTCCTTAATCGTGGTCAGCTCCGCGTGCACCGCCTTCAGCACCACCAGCGTGTTGGTTGGTCTGTGCCGGCATAGCAGGATCTTGGCGAAGCAGCCCTCGGCCAGTGTCTTTTCAATGTTGTACTGGTCAGCGAAGGTCATCAGCGGCAGCTCAACGTCTGGTATCAGGTGGATTTGGCCGCCATCGTTCTTGTCCGGCTTCTTGTAGATGCTGCTCCGCCGACTCACCGATGCCGCCCCCGGAACCTCCAGTCTACCCGTGCTGGTGCTGGTCGGGGTCAGCGGAGTGCTGCACCGCTTTTGGTTGTTGTGGTTGGTGCAGGTGCTGCTATTATTGTTGCTGTTGCGGCTGTTGGTGCTGCCACCGTCTCCGAAGGATCTGCGGAGGCGGAAGGAAAACGAGCGTTTCTCTGCAAGGAGAAGAAAGGTGGTTCTGGTCAATCGAGGTTTTATGTTGGAAATAAGATTAAATTAACATTAAAACACTGAGCAATAGTATAATAATATTTTCTCAACCATTCTCCAAATGGTTGCCTAAATCTATTAAGATTTTTACAATAATATATATTTATAATTTTCTTTAATTTATAATTTATGATTTATATTTTAATTTATAATTTATAATTTATTGCGTTCTTGGTAAGTCTAAGCCAGTGTAGCAGGTTGTTTTTACAGTCTCTTTCAATATTTTCTATAAAAAAAACTGTTACAGATCAGCTTCAAAATTAATTTAGTATTGGATATTATAAAAGTACTTTAAACTACTTTAAAGTTAATTGTTCTACCTCTACATAATTTAAACTGAATAAATTATGTTTTCATCTCTCTACTCGATTCTGTTGTTTGCCAAATTAGTTTGAGTTAGGTTTAAATTTGTTTGCTTAAGTATAAGTTTAAGATGTTAAATAACTAATTGAAATATTAAATTGCCAATTTTAAATAATTTAAATTAATTAATCTTCCACAGCAACAGAGCCTGTTCGTCTGTTCACCTGTTCACACCTTCATAATGGTCTGACCGCAACCGAACAACATCTTGTTTCGTTTCGATCGGCTTTAATTGGAATTATTTTTAGGATTTGTTCTTATGATTTATAATCGGCGTTTGATGTGCTGGTTCGGTTGCTTTTATGTGTCCATTTGTTGGTCCACAATGCGAATTATTAATTTATCAGGCAGCGGCGGCGGCGAACATAGAAAGCGTTTTACAGCCCTCCATGCGGGCTGGACGGTAGGCGGGGGATGGGGAGGAGCCGCCCACGCCCAAGACTGGGAAATAGACGATGTTGTCGCCAAATTGTCTGTGACAGAGTTAGTGCAGAATTTGCGTAGATCCAAGTTATATATGGGCCCCGCGGCACAGACGTCAGCAGTTAGTCACTGACTGACGACTGATTCGATTTTTGGAATCCGCAATCTGCGTAGTGCCAGCCCCTGCACTCCTACTCGCACCTACTACAACATCCAAATTCATTTATGGTCTCGGGAAATTGCGGAAAATCATTTGATTTGCAGCCGAATGGGACAGAGTGGGAAAGCATCTGTAGAATGCGTTAGCTGGAAAATCGCACCGAAGCAAAACATTTATAGGGCGTGATGTGTTTTTCACACAATTTTAGCCGGAATTGTTTTTGACACTACATTTTCCGCCATATACACGGTGATCAAAATCGGTGCTCGCACTCGTATATCATTTAATGTCACCCGGCCTGGGCAGGAGTAGGTGGTGAATTAATAATTTCACATCATCGCAAATATTTACAGCTTAGACAAATTTTCTACAAGACGTAAGCGAAAATACTTCAAAATCAGGCATGCGAGAATAACACTTTAGGCGAATTTGTAAAATTTACGAATGCGTCCAGATATAAAACTAAAGTGCTTAAATTATATATAGAGCTAGACGGCAGAAATAAGTGTTTGTGGGGCAATTAGTGAAAATATTCCTGACTGATGGGTTGGAATTATTCATAGAGGTCAAGGGGATGCTGTACTTGGAATAAGATAGAAAATAAATTTGAATAAAATACACTTTTTATAGTATATAATTCCCCACATTCCTTCTGGGTACAACAAGTTGTCACCCAACTATGATAAATGATTTGTGGGAGTTGTTCCAGAATATGGCATTTATTATTCCATTACCACCGAAGTCACCTGAGAATACAAAGTGACACAAAATTCAATATTTCTGGTAGCCCATTAAGCCCCGACACAGCTCACCTAGTGGGAGAATGAACCTGGCAGCAAACAGTCTATCTTTCTGCTAGTTCGACCAAGTTTTTTTTCGTCCAAGTTCTATTTCCGTTCCAGAAGTGATTGGCTCGTGGCCAATCGAATTGGTCAGTGCCTGCCCAACCGCAAAAACATCCCTAATAAACGGGAGCTCCGCTCCGTTCCGTAAAAAAGGGAAACTAATTATAACCATTGAAAAGCAGCAAGCAGACGGGAGGCCATAAATCAAACTTTCACTTTCCTCTCACTCTCTTCCCTGGTCAGAAGCGTTTTCCATTGCCCATTTTCCCGCCAGCCGCACGCAATTCAAATGATATTCGTTATGGCCATTTCATCTTGATATTCTCAGTTGCCGTAGAAACACTTTGCGTGCCATAAATAGCTGAACAAACAAATGAGCCAAAAAGGGTCAGCAGGCATCCGAAAGATGCATTTCGAGGGGCTAAATATAAAGTCGAAGCCAGATATGTTCCGTGGAAATCATCATCTGCCAAGGGGAGTCGCGTAAACAGTGGGTCTGAATAAACAAACACCCTTGTGGACAGTGGGATTTGTGAAATGCAATTGCAGCAAAGGCGCCAGGAGGAAAGGAAATTCATCTGACGAGTGCTAAATGTTCTTCGCCATCTTTGGATGCTCTATACCCGACCATACCTATTACTTTGAAAATGTCTATATCTTAAGACTTGTTTATAATGCAATAAAAAGAAAGATGGACAACTTAGTGATTCATATGAGGCGAAAATATGTTGATTATTAAATAAAAAAAATTAATTAACTTGAAAAATGGAGAGGAAAGGCATGTGGATGTCAAGTCTAAGTTTGATTTATATTTAGAAATGTCTATTTTGTATCGTAACTTTGCAAGATTACTTTCCAATTCCAATATCAAAAATATATATTAGAGATAGAATAATTGTATTTAAACTAAAAAGTATCTTAAATACGCTCAGTAAAATAAACTAAACGTTTAAAGTTGCCTTTAAAACTATTTTAGTTATCATATAGATTTTTTTTCAGGAATAATTTGCATATTTACAACCTTAATTCGCTTTCGCTTGCTTATTAATTTAATTTCACTTTTTATGATTGCCTCCCGCAGCTCCAGAGTCACGGAGACCCACTCGACGCTTTCCAAAGAATCGATACGCTCGCCTTGGCCAGAGAGCAGGCCAGAGATTCGCCACTCGTTTGAGTGACTGACAAAATGAACGCCTCTGCCCCGCTCCCTCCGCCGGGGCTCGTGAGTTGCCCGGGTCTCCACCACCAGCTACTGGTGTCCCGAATCCCCGCCTGCTTGGCAGCTCGCCCGACAGTGTGCACGACTTTGGGGGCATTGCTGACGTCAATCGGCAGTCGTTGTCGGTCGGCGTGCTACATACTCGTACAGGCACTGACTGCTGTATAGCAGCCAGTGGCCACCACCGCGTCTCTATAGGCCAACGAGGCTGCGCTGGGGCCGGAGCAGCCCCGTCGGCGTCTCCGGCGGATTGTAAGTTTCCCATTATTACAAAACGAAATGCAAATACTTTCGGATCAGCGCCAGTCCCCAGCCGCTTGGAATGATGAATTGCTAGGAGGGGTAAAAGTGCAGGGCATACGCCGCAGAAAGGAAAGTAAAGAGCGGAGACCATTGACCAGGCCTCCTCGTAAATTTAAACAATCGATTCAAATCGATTGCCCAATCAGGGGAGCTTTTGTTCACTTAATGCCTCAATCTTTGATGAATTGTTCCAGTGGAAAACTTAAGTTGATTTTCCAGGACCTAGGCCAACTTGAAAGAGCCCACGACAATCTGTTGCCGCGCCACCATTTCAATGGAAAATTAAATAAACGCTTACATTTCTTCATGTGCCTGAAAGTTGAGTACTTTTTGTTTACCTGAGAAGACTCGCTTCAAATTGTTTACAAGACCCCACGTAATGGGATCACTATAGTTTACAAAAATGCTTCCCTATTATGCTATATGGCTTTGGAAGGGATTGTAAGAACAAGTGTTCAAGAACTTGGCTGTGTTTATAGTTTCATAGATTGGTACTTCCTTTGGCAGTTTCTTAAAAGAGGAAAACGTGAACAAAACTATACCCGCGTACTGGACAAAATAAAATCCAGGGAGTAAAGTTTACTTTGAAATCACTTAAAACTCGGTACTAAACAATGCTAAAAAGATGTTTTCGGGAAAAAAGGATTGCAAACATAAGGCCTTAAAATCGCTACTAAGATAAAGTATGCTATGGGTTTTTGGCTATTTTAATTTTAATTTTAATTAAATAAAAATGTTTGGCATACACAAAAGAATAATATTATGCCATCAATTAAATTGTAGTATTAAAGCCCTCAAATGCTCGTCATTCTTCCCCGAACTCGGTAACCATCATTTGCCTCAGAGAAGAAGCTTCTCTTCGAGCTGCGACCCTTTGGAGTACAAACTGATTGAACCGGAGCACTATAACCACGTGCTGGAGCACCTGCGCCGCAACTTCTACCCCGACGAGCCCACAAACAAAGCCGCCGGCTTGTGCCAGAATAGAAGCCCATGCACACACGCCGAGCTGGAGGAGAAGGGTTTAGAGACCATGCAGGAACGCATGAGCCTGATGGCTGTGGAGACGCAGTTAGACTGCTGTAAGATAGCCGGCGTGGTGCTAAACGGCATCTTGAAGGACGGCGACACGGTAAAGGCTCTGGAAGAGCTAGACCGAAGCTGCGACCTGGGCTACCGAAAGATGTTTACTATGATTTACAGTCTCAACATCAAAAACGATCTATTCAAGGAATTCCCCGTGGACCGTATCTTCGATGTGCGCGTCCTATCGGTGGACTCAAGCTACCGCGGCCGTGGCATTGCCAATGAGCTGATCAAGCAATCTATAGAGTTGGCCAAAAAGAAGGGGTTTACTTTGCTGAAGACCGATGCCACAAGTATCTTCTCCCAGAAGATATTTCAATCCCTTGGCTTCGAGGTTTTCGCCGAGCAGCCATACGACAAGTACACGGATGAAGACGGTCAGATAATCCTGCCCGTGGAGGCGCCACACACTAAGCTACAGCTACTCTATAAACAAGTATGCAAAGGAACTGAGCATGAATAGGCCAAGTAGTAAGAGAAATAGCAGGGGAGTTAAACAATATATTTTATATTTTCTGCAAATAAAATTATGCATAATTCAAAAAAAAAATCCTGGAAAAACAAAGCAACCGATATATTAGCCGAAAATAAATATTCCTTTTCTTAAATAAATAGTTGAATAGCTTACAAGACTAAAAGTTCCTTAAGTTGTTCCATTTCAAGAATATTTCTTTTATTCCATTAAGTTAATGAGTGACTTAGCGGACAAATGAACTCTGATAGCTTCCTGTTCTATTTCTTATTTTATAGACCAGACTTCTCCAACTTTCTGGGAACCATTACTCACTATCTGTTGAAAAAGATTTCCTAAGTAGTATACTTGTATAACATATTATACAATTCAATAAAAATTAACGACTTGAAAGAAAATTTCCGCTGCGCCCACAGACAAGAGCAAAAACAACAAAATCCAAAATAAACAAAATGAAATAAAATTAAATATATGTCCGTATGTACATATATAATATGAATGTACACACGAAACAAAAACAACAAAAAATGAAACGAAAGCGAAATAAATAAATAATAAGAGAATTTTTTATAGATTCTACGTCTACAAGAGCGAGTGATTTTTGATAGAACGGCCAAAAGATGCGAATTTTGTATATTTTTGTTGTATTTATAAAACGCGTTTAAATTTGCTTGATTTGCTCTCACCATCCTTTGGCCACGGAGTATATTTTTAGCAAAAGTAGGCGTGTATCCGTCCCTCCCCGGCCTCTGGCCCGTTCCCTCCAAATATTGATATATGGCAGCACTCTAGAAGACCGTCAGCCAGAGGCAGCTGCTCTTGGAGAATTGCGCACATGACCAGCACGAGCGGCAGGTGGCAGGTGGCAAGTGGCAAGTGGCAGGCGAAGGACCAAGGATGAAGGATCAAGGCCAACTCTTGGAGGCACCTGAGTGTCGCTATGAGTGCCGCTCGACAGGCTCGCATGTCAGGGCTAATGAAAGAGAAAGGCGCCTAGAACATCCTGGGTGCTCTCGACAAGTGGCAGAACCTGCCGCCGCCCACGCCACAGGTTCCATAATTTATTTTAATAGTTCCGCTTTACGATTTATTTAATTTGCTCGCGTTTATTTCTTACTATATTTTTGTAAGTATATATTTATTTTTTTTTTTTTGTGAAAAACACGTTTATATAAATAGCCAACAAATTTGTAATTACGTGCTAAGGAAAATGAATGAAAATCGGAAATAAAGAACACCGAGAATGTTGAGTAAAAAATTCATGTAGTTGACAATTTTCAAGGTAAGGTCAAGGCAAATGCCGACGTAAAAGCATTTATCATTCATACCGCGTTGATAAAAATATATTGTAAGTATTTCGGAAAATGAAAAATGTCCAATCAGGCGCAGACCCTATAAATAATATCTGAATAGTTTAGCCCAGCCGAAGGTAAGGCAATATAGATGGAGCCGATGCTCACATAAATTAAGTAGGCCATTCGCTGGGGGTCAGAACGTTCCGCGAGACTTGTGAAAATTAATAAGATCGGGCGGGTGTTCAATTGCTGTTTAATATCTCCCATGTGGTCTGTCTGGCGTCCCAAAACGATCGTAAATAATTGTAAGTAATGCTAATAATACAGCTGGCTAAAATAAAGAAAAGCGCTGGAAATAAACTAATAGGACTTTCCTATTGCCTGATTAATTCAAAGCTGGCCGCTATTAAAATAGGATTTTTCCCCATCATCGGTCACACTTATTATGACCAAAAGATTCAAAGTGTCATTCCGCTCTTAAAACACTTTTCGTTCAATAATAACATTCGCCGCAACGCAGCAAAGCAAAAAAGGCGAAAACAACATTTTGTAGACGCTCGAAACAAAAACATTTCGAGAGATATCTCAATGGCAATATCATCATCACGTGTATCTAGTATAAACAAAGGCACAGCGTCTAGACTAAGTGCGAAGCCAAAACTGGTTAAAAGCGACTTTTTTAAAAGTGCTCTCTGAACCACTGACCGCTGGATTGCCTTTACAGATTTCGCTCTCCTGTTTATGTCAGGATAAAACAGTTGATGATCCAATCGTTTTCCTAAAAGTGATACATTAATTAACAAAATAATACGTATGTTCAATAAAAATGTTAGGCCACATATTTGATCACACTCGTGAACACACATAGTCCAATCTGCGTAAAATATTTTCATTTATATAATAAACATTTATTGGCTCGACCGTATAGACGATTCATGTGATGTTTTGAGAGGCTAAAACGTAGCAAAAATTAATAATTTATTAAATACTACACATATATCCATACGTATACGAATTAAAATAAAAATGCTTTCTTCTGCAACAGACAGGAGCGGAGACCAATAAGCGTTCACGACGTCGCCCACGCATTTCGCTTGGCTTTCTCTTTTCGAAAATACTCACGGATCTTTTATTCACTTACTCTCTGCTTTTGTTTCTTTTTTAAAAAATAACCGCTAGATATTGGATTTTCTTTTGAACTATTACAAATGTTTATTTTTCAGACGCAGTAGCGCCATGTACTTTCAGTCATCATTTAACATATTTTTATAGAATTGAAAATAAGGAAATAATTCCAGAAGAATTTTTAATCCTTACAGATTAGAAACCAAAACTGTGTAACCGACGACATCCAGCCAAAGGAGACCGTTGACTCAACAGAGGACGATGAGGATGCGGCAGAAGCGCTTTCTTTTCCACCCTTCCTGCAGAATCCAGTGGCCGCCAAAATGTGGATATATTAATAAAGACGCCTTTTATTCTTACCTACATTACGACCTCACACAATTTTTAAGTACATCATTTAATTGCGTGTCAATGGCAAGAAGCGCGTCACGAAACGCACGGAGCATAGAGCTCAGGGGACTGAACAGTTGGCCGAAACCTGTGCAGTCCCCCCACAGACACAGATGGATGGATCTTCGGCGGAGATACTTATATATTTTATCTTCTGGTTAGCCATAATATTTCTCGCGCTGACAGGCGACGGCACGACCTTGTTCTGCGCGTAGAAAGCGAAAGAGCGGACAGTGGAAGAAATCTACCGAGCCACTGGGACCATTCTTTTAAAATTAAATAGTGCAAATGTCATGATTTAAATAATCTTAAATATCTGCTAGCTTAAGTTAAATTAATTTGATCAAGAGTTTTCTTGTGCAGTTTATCTGTGGAACTGTTTCTGCCTCAAGGCAAATGTAAAAGGCTCTTTGTTTCCACTTAAGAAACCATCTCCTTTTCATTTTATTGAAACTAATTTTAGAAAGAATTTGATTGTTTTCATATTTACCAATATGCTTTATGTTTATGTAGCGATCTAATATTAGATGAATGCTTATTTAAGTCTAATGAATATTTTGTGGGATATATATTGCAATATTATTATTCATTGCAGTTCACACAAAGAATATTAATTATGATTATTTAAGCAGTCTCGTGTGCAATTATCTGTCCCGAGGGGTTCATTGCACCTTCCCATAAATCTAACCAACACTATCAAGACCATTGGCCATAACTCACGAGAAAATAATTGCATAAAATGCCTCGCTGAAAGCCGCACAATCGAAATCCACTTGGTGGGACAGGCCGAGAGGGATGCAGGGAAGAAGCAGTGAGAATGAGAGATGAGGAGGAGGAGGATGAGATGGTGCCCATTAGCCGGGCGATGGTGAGAAGACACATCTTGAGGGCGCGCCAGGAGCTGTTGTCTGGTCCAAAATAGCCCAGCACATTACACCAATGAAGACATCGCGCATACGCCGCGTGTGCCGCTTTGGCAATTAAAAATCCGAAAGCCGTAAACAAAATGTGCGTTGCCAGTGGATATTGTTGGTTTCACTTTGTGTTATTTTTTGCATATCCCATTTCTGCAAAGGGGAGACTTATCTATTGCTAGACATTTTTAAATATTGCAGGAAAAACGTTAATAAAATTATACAACTTAGTTATGTTCATTAGGCTATTCTAATAGATGTTTTGGCTTAAACATTTAACCAAATTTGGAAGCTATGAATATATTCTATCGCCTTTCATTTTAATATTCTCTCACAATTTTACTCACCGCTTTCCCTTGACAGCCGTCAATATTTTCAACACATTTTTGCAATTAAGGCGCATTAAATATGTGTTCGGTTCTCAGCAGCAACGGCTTCCATTCACATGTTTTATTTTTTGTTTATTTGAGTGATATTGGAAAATCGTTTCGCAATGAGCAATATTTGTTATGCGGCCTGACGTTCGCGAGTTCAAATTTCGGCCATTTCCATACAGATTTATTAAATGTATTTCTGGTTTAGTATACAAACGAAACGTGTGGCTCGCATATCGAAATTTCTGAAGGCGGCAATTGGCTTCGCACTTCATTAATGATGCTTCGTTGCCCAATAACACACACTCACGGCGAGAGTAGAGCCAAATTACGCATTTAAATAGAAAATGCTCGTCTTCGCTCAGTGTACATGCACACAAAGATAACTTGAGCGGATCTCGGGGAAGCTGCCGCAATGTAAAATTCCGTCAATTTAATTTCCGTTTTTGAGATGCATCCCGAAGACCATAAATGCTCTATAAGGGAATCAATCAAAGCATTCTTTCCATGCTTGACCGGGCTTCTTGGCTTTCCTCCTCCTCACAGGCACATTAATAATATTTATATATTTTTATTTTCCTATCACATGCTGCAGATCGATCGAGCAACTGATTTCTTTTCTGCGTACATCGTGACGTATGAGTGATATTTGCATATACAGACATTTGTATTTGATAGACAAATCTATTTTAAATCGATTTCCGTGAAATATTAGTGTTGCGTAAGTAGCAATAGATTTCATTTGATTTTTATTAAAAGAGATTTTCATTTTCATTTAGTTTTAGGGGATGTTCCCTCCCGATGCCAAACAAATTAGTTCTAATTGCCCTCTGACGAAAGAGATGGGAATTGAAATTGATTGGGAAAATCGGCCTGGCAATAGACCCCCGTCGCGCCCAGCTCATCTAGTCTGCCTTGAAGGCATCACTTTTTCCACAGACAGTCAGGCAGTCCCACCAAACACACTAAACAAATAAAACAACACACACTCACACGTAGTCAGTCAGTTTACAAAATGGAGCAAAAAGTGGAGCACAAATTGGAGCGCAAATGGACATTTCAGAATAATCGAATAAACGTGGACGATGACGAACCCCATCTGACGCCTCAGCTCAAGAAGCACTACGAGGCGGAGGCGGGGGTTTTGAGGCTTCTTTTGGACCTGGAAGCCCGCTTTCGGAAGTACTACGACCTGTATCAATGTGAAATTAAGGCCCAGGTGATACTAATCGAGCGCATTTGGCTGCTTACCCAGCGTTACTTGATACTGATCAGCTCGGATCAGGGGTGTCAGTATCCCGAGGTCTACACCAGATCCACCGAGGAGGCGATCATCAATGAGTACCAGGAGAAGTTGGAAGTGGTGCGAGTCTCTAAGTAAGTTAATACCGATTGAAGTCCACTGATCTGCTTACATATCAGATACTTCCTTAGCAATACCATAAAGGCAGCCATATTAAAGGTGAGCGAGCACTGCAAAGAATTCTATGCCGCCTATGACCGGCTGGACAAGACCCAGGAGACTCCGTTCCTTTTGGGCGACAAGCACCACCGAAGCATTCAGTACCACAAGATAATGGCCGTGGATATCTTTAACTATTTTTACGCCATGGTGCTGAAGCTTAAGTGCTACATGCACCAGCTGGATCCAATGAGCGTAGAGAGTGTCGAAGAGTATCGCGAAGTGCTCAATAACGAAGCCATCATGGAGGAGTTCGATGAGTATCTGAAGATGCGCTTCGTCTACTGCCGGTGCCTGCAGCCGGTGCAAACCTGCCCCATCTTGAAGCTGAAGTGTTCCCACAAAAACCTTGAAAATTTAAAGTATGTCAGTCGTATTTAATCAGGCCAAAACCCAAAGATGTATATAGTAGTAATAATAAATAGAAGCCTTGTAACACATAAAAACGAATGCCTTTAATTGTCTCGATTTATTGGCTAATCAACATTAATGTATGTCCCATAAATATTTACTTGTGGGGCTCTGTGGCCGAAATGGTCTGAGCAACGAACTGAAGCCCCAGAAGCCCATTGTTCTCCGTAATTAACTCGGCTGGAATTACTTATTGGCCAACTTGTCAGGATCTGCCTTGGGGATGCAGTCAGTTCAAAAGGACTTCGAAGACGTACAAATTAAGATTGTTTATCTTGCTAAAAGAACTGGGATTAAGCCGGGAAACAATATACATAAATGAAAACTTGACTTTATACCAAATCACATACAGATCGTTTTTGTGACAGCAGCTTCTGTGTAAAGCTCATCCGCTAACTTCGCTAAAGGTTGTTATTACTGTATTAGCTGGAGGGCCAGATGACCTTTATGGAATCGTTAGTCTGTCGTGCTCAGCATAATGTTGCATAAAACTAAGAAGTGCCATTTCTGTTATCTATGGTTTTATTCACCTCTGAACTTTTAGCAAACGCCAGCTGGAAATGTTCGGCGAGGATGTTTTGTCGCCGGGCAGCATGTCAAGCGTGTTTAATGCGCCCATATCCAGCCGCAAATGAACAAGTTGCCTCCACAGGATGGCATTCAAGGAGGCAGGCCTCCGTACAAACCCAAAACCCAGGTGGCACTTGTGCTTGCAACTGTCGGGTCGGCGGGGGACGCGACACAATGAACCCATTGAGGCAGAAGTGGCTGACTCTGGCCCCGCCGAGATGGCAATCAAAGCGCATTTATGGCCGTGGCTCGGCTCGGCCAAGTTGGCCAAGTAGTAGCCGGGCGCACCCAGGAGGACACCGGATGGCCGGGCCCAAGGATAGTCCGGCGGACAAGCAACCTGGCTGATGAGCGGCTAAAACACCCACCAGCACTCGTTGATTATTATGTGTAGAGAAAATCAGAGCCTCGTGCGTCATTCGATTATGAGTTTTTAGGGTCTATCCCCAGCCGTTGGCACTGCCCCGTTTAGCCCAGCCCCGCCAGAGTTTATTTATTTTATACATTTTGGATAAACAAAATTCGTAGTATTTTAGTAGGCAGGCCGCCGCGCAGACCATGTTTATGATAATGACGTCGTTGTCATTTGTCGTTCGGTGTTCGGTGTTCGTTTCTTGTTATACTCTTGCGAAAAGGTCTTATGACTTAAGCCAGAAGTTTGCCACGCAGTGAAGGAAACCAAATCTTGAACAGCATCAATAGCCGAGTCGATCTAGCTTTGTAAGTTACTTTGCAAACTAGTCTCCCAATTTTAAAGCAATCTGAATGAAGTTTTACAGATAGTCCTTGGTCTTTACAACTTTTTTGCTTTTCAATCCACTCCGAGATATAAATATTTTTAATGATTTCTTATCTGCGGAATTTTTGCAAAAGGTTTCTAAAGAGGTCTAAACAAAATTTATACTAAAAAACTGCTAACATTCATCACCCATCAACCCCATTATAGGGTATTTAAAATCCGGCTTCCCTTCTTTTTTTATGCTCAGCCTGGTGTTGGAAGCCAGCTAGGTCCACGGAATAACACGGATGAGGACGTGGTCGTAGACATGGATGTGGGTTGATTGCTCTCTTCGCTTCGTGTGTGCTCGTGGATTTATTTTTAGCCAGGATAATTGAAAAGCAAGCAAACGAAAAGCCGCAGGATGGAAAATGAACATGAGGGGGCGTTGACTGGGAACTGGCCACATATATCCTACTCAATTGAAAGGAATCTCGGCTCTGCTGAGTGTGAGTGGGAGCTGCCTGAAAAGGATTATTTACATAATTATGGGGATGTGGACGTCATGTGGAGAGATCTGTCCTGAGCTAACAAAAGATGCTCGGATTGGATGACAAGTAATCAAAGAATGGAAATTGTGCAATTGTTTGAATGGCATTCGAGGATTACGTTTATTTGGAAAGTCAATTCAAGGGGCGGAACAATGACATAAAACTAGGTTTACGAAGATAATCATACATCTGTGTAACTGAACAATAAGTCAAACTAAGCCGCAAATACCAGTCAATTACTACAATTCTGAGTGTGCATTCAACAATTTTTGGAGGGTTGCCTTTTGTGGTATGAGAACTTGGCATAGTTAAAAATAATAGTTAATTGTAGTGAAGAAAACTTGACAAAACAAAAATTTAGATAATCTTAAAATACTAAAACTTATTTCTTAAAACTTGAAGGTAAGAAAAATATATTTCTTACTTGCAAAAACACTATTTTAAATATCCTAAAACGGAATAACTAAACCAATTTAAAATCAGTTTCCTTGTTATCATTCACAGTTCACTCACCGATAGTGCCCATTTTTGGCAGCTTGACTTCCGCAATTAGTAATCCAAAGCAATATCCTCTCTTGAACTCTTGTAGTGTCTGGTATAAGCGATCGAACACCGCTGTCCAGCGATCTTTAAGCGATTCTTCTGGGCAAACAAAACGTCAACAAAGCTGCGATCACACTTGGAAAGTCACATTGCAAATGGCAAAATACGCTGATAATTGACTAGTTTTCGGTAAACAATAGGTATATCTTTGCTTTATTTTTGTTTTGCAATTTCCAGCGTGCGGTGAAAATTTCAAGGTTGCTTCACAATTAGAAATAAGTTGGCAGAACAAGATGAATGGGGGATATTTTCGTTGTTTTGCTTTTGGCGCTTCTAGGTGTTCAGTAGTCGCGAACAGAGAGATACTAAGTAGTTGCAAAGAATATAACGGCAACAATGATAATACACAAAACACAAGCAGCGAAAGACGCGACAGAAATGAACGACAGAAATCACGGCACTTCGCGTCCACACGTCAGGAGTTTTCCGTTATGAATGTTTTCCGATTTTCCGTACGCTGCTGCTTTATATATTTGAATGGACAACCGAAGGCGTTCGTCGGCAACTTCGGCCCGAGCACCCGGCATCGCATCTCTCTCGGTTTTCCATGTTGGAGAAAAGCTACTTCGGCTGGCAGGGAAAGCTTTCGTCGCTGTTGCACTTTTCTTTCGCGGGCGCCACTGAATCCGTTTTCCGCGAGTTCAACGCATCCCGGCGAAAGTTCCTTAGCATTGTCCAGGAGCGGATTCGACGGAAAGAAATCCTAAACTAACTTGGCTTATAAAATAGCAATTTAAGTTTATGGTCGGAACCCCAAAGAGCAATGCCATTCAGATTTTTAAATAGACTTATGCGACTGGTAATGAAGATTTCGTAATTATTCTATATAAATATATTTTTACTATATAATAACATTATTTTTATTGCTGTGTAACTTAAGTATACTATAATTACCTTTATATATTATATACTTTATAACTAAACAAATAATAATATTG
>JAEIIL010018838.1:0-10980 GCA_018905715.1 Drosophila lini
AATATAAATATTTCAATAGTAAATTATATTCCAATATCATTTTTAGTTTATTTAAAAACCCTAACTATCAATTCCTATACCCTCACGTAACCGCATTCTTATTTATATTCATGGTTTTGTGTACAAAAAAAGTTTCCTTTTTCCTTAAAACACAAACTGCCTTCTTTGAGGGTATTTAATATTGTATGCAGTCGATGGAAATATTAAATGAATACCAAATGAGGACGAGAGTGCACACAGAACGAGCATTTGTTGGGCAGTCAAATATTAAAATGGCTCACCTACAGCTTGAACTTGGCTCCCAAGTGTGAACGAGGGGGACGGGGACCAACCAGTTTGCTGCATTTTAAATGTTGCTATAAAAAAAAAAAACACCTTTTTGTTTGGGCGTAGCATCTTTTACAAGACTTTATTGATTTTAATACGAAATTAGAAGAAAATGATATAAAAAGGGCAGCCAGAGGTTCGGGGAAGAAGATACCAAAAAGAAGAGATGAGAAAAATTGGGCTACAGAAACTAGGGTCTAATAATGATCCAAATTAAGATAGCCAACAGGTTAATGTTGGGTCATAATTAGCTGGATCTCAGTCTCCGATATGGAAATTTATTTAGGTTTATGTTAATGCAGACTAAGAGTTCCCCGAACTTGAGGTGTAACAAAGCCTTTTTAAGGTAAATGAACTCTTGCAATTTAAAATTAATTATTTTACATATTATTTAGCAAACTACAAAACAAAACCTGTATGTTATAAATCAAGACAAGACTTTCATTATTAAGTAATGCATTTGTTTTTATCAATTTAAATATTTAACAATAAATTTAGCTTTTGGCCTGCCACAGGCTAATGAGCCAACATCCATTTTAACTATGTATCAATGGGCTAGCATACAAAAAAAAAAGAAAATAATTTGCTGGCTAAATTTGGCAATGCGAAATGCTTAAATATTCAATTAGTTATGTAAATTATGCAATGGCGGCCGGCATGCAAATAAATATAGTTTGTAGCGGGTCTCCCTCACACTCCATTACTATTATTTATTATTTATTTCTCCGAGCCATATTTGGCCAAAACGAAAGAGACAATGGAAACAAAACCGAACTATGGCATTTTAAATTAGGCACCAGACATAATAATTCAGGAAATCGCCAAGTTGAGCTGTCAGCAGTGCCAAAGGAGAGAAATAATGCCGAGATAAAATCGCGAGCGAAACCATTTTAAAAGGCATTTAATGAGGAGACCCTGAAGAAACACTTTCATTTGTAACTCATTAAAATCATAATGCCGCAGCAGTATTACCATTACAATCATCTTTGTCTCTGGCCAAGGCCCGCACTGGCCATAAATCATGCAATTTCTGGCCTTTGAACTTCCACAACGACATCACCCCATATTTCGCTGAGTGAATTTTAATTGTTGATTAGCGATTGCGTAAACTGTTTAATTGCTTTATGAGTGTTTTCCATTATTATTAAACTGCCTTTGAGTTGGTTATTTGCTTTGGAAAAGTGTATTCAGTACAGGAAAAGTCAGCTGAAAAGGAAATATTTATATTTATCGTATTTCTTACATTTAATATCCAATTTAAGAGGTCTGAACTCTATTACCTACCTACAAATTCAGTTTATTCTGGGTTCAATGCCTTCGGCCTGGTCTCCAGTCATAATCCACCTGTGTTTGCTCCTCTATTCACTTAGCCTCGGGTACACAAAAAAGAGAAGGTAATACCGAATGCACTCAAATTAAATTTCGCGGCGGTGTATGCCCCATGGGGAATAGACCGAGTACAGCTGGTCAGAAGTTGACAATTTTTTGTATTACTCTTTTTTTTCATTTATTTTTGCTTTCTTTCTAAGCCCTGTGGAGGTTTTTGTTTCGCTGAAAAAAAAAGGTGAAATAAAGCCAGGAGACTTTTTTGTTTGACTTTGATTAAAGTGCTTATTGGATTTGCTAAAAAAAAAAAAGAATATGTATAGGAAAACAAAGGGAGCGTTGGTTGTGTGTGTTTGTATTTGTGCTTCAACGAAAAAAATGTAAAAAAATGGAAACTTGGTGGATATTCTATAAAAAAGAAGCGTGATATTATTCATAATATTTTTTAGAGGAATTGTTTTCTGGAAAGTCACAGAAAATTTTTTAAATAAATAATCTATTTTTACTTGCAACCTTTAACTTTTGATGTTTTATAATATTTATATTAATTTGTTGATTAATTAATCTTGTTGCTTACTTAATAAATATTTTAATGAATTTTTAAAAAGATAAAATAGTTCTCTCTTACAGTTATACCCTTCTTCGGTTTTTTGTTTGTGCGCTGACTCATCGTATTGTTTTTTAGTCTGGCTATTGTCTTCCAAGCTTTTGTTTAAAGCATTTGGTTTTAAACTTTATTTCCAAAATAGTTGAACTGCATTTGTGTAGGTAGATATATGCAAACACCTTAAAAAGTGGCTGATGATTTATGCTCGCACGAATGTTTCTGATTTTGAGGTATGAATATTAATGTGACACTGCCATGTTTATGCGTCATTAAGGAAATTGTAGTTTAACAAAGCAGAAACTATTATAAAAGAAATGGTATACATTCTGCCTCTTTTTATAATATTATTGTTGTTTAATTCATTTCACCAAACAGTTTTATTGGTATTTTAAATCAAATAAATTTGTTGAAAAAGCTATAAAAACTCTATAACACTTATAGATTCCCATAAACTCTCGTTAATGTCTCCGCATAAACCCAGTGCACCCGAATCTGGCTCTTGGCCTGGCGATGAAGCGGAGGATGAAGATGCTGGCCGGGCAGGGAGGCAAAGGTGGCACCATCACCGGAATCGTGTTTGCACGCGCGCCTTATGCAATTGGCCCGCTGCTCGTTGTATTCATTCCACGCCAGTCTTGGCCAACTTGGCTTGTGGTGCTGGTGACGCTTTTGATTTACGTAAAGAGATGTGGTTTTTTTTGCGCGTCTTGCCATTTTGGCTGCTGCTGCTGCTGCTGCATCTTTGCCGACCTTGACGACCGACACCAGATTGCGCAAACGAACCAAACGCCAACCGCCTTCTAACTATGCCAGCAAACAGAAAATAAAAAGTGGAGATAAAGTTGAAGAAAAACTGCTAAAGAAGAGGACCTGAGAAAACATAGTTAAGACTAGGTTTCAGCTGGGACCTTTTTGGACATTGTACAGTGGTTAAAGTGCTCATTTGCAAGGCTATAATCTTAATATTTCCTTGGTTTCATTTAAGATTTTAATAAAATTAATCTGCCCAGAACAATTAAGTCTTATGTTCAAATTATTATTTTACTGTTCAAGTTTTATCTTAAATATTTTCTTATATTTTAACCAGTGTTCAATGGCCACTATGAACTTGAGGGCTGAGGCCGCCAAAATGAATGAAGCCGGCAACTTTATGGCCCCCTTTGTGCCCAAGACCCAAGTTGAAGTTGAAGTCGGAGGCTTAGGCTGCGGCTTTTCATAAGTCTTTTGTCCGGCAAATCGGTTGCAGCAACGTGCAGTAATTACACGTGCAAACACAAATAAAGCAAAGTAACCGAGGCGAATGGTTATAGGGTAACGAAATGCATTGAAGCATTTAGTCTGCATGACATTGAATGTTTTTGAGGTTACTCGGATTTTTATTATTCAAGTTTTTAGAGATTAAAAGGTGTACGGGATAAGTGGAGAGGGTGAAAGATTATGGTTATGGTATGGAGTGCACTTCAGTTGGAATGATAATGAAGCCTTTAATTAAGTTTAGCAATATTTAATCAAGCGATTGCCAGCTTTAAATTAAAGTGTGTCATTTTATTAATAATAAAATTTTGATTTTAATTTATTTGTTTATGTTATTAATACTCTTGTTGGAATAACAGTTACTTAATCATTACGTATACGTACCAATTATTTCGTTCTGAGCCAAAACATCCCTTCGTTACTCCAATTTCCATTCAATTAAAACCTCTGCATTCACCACAGACGATTGCATAATTTAATATTCGATATTTTTATGTTATTTTTTTTTATGTTGCAGTTACAGTTCCTCAACTGATGTTAATATTAAGTATACGCATCCAATTATCATGTATACGTGCCAATTATTTCATTCTAAGGCCTAAACATCCCTTGGTTACTCCAATTTCCAATTAATTAGAGCTTCTGCCTCCACCACAGACGATTCCATAATTTAATATTCGACATTCGGCCAAAACATTGCCATTTTGAGTGATTATACATCGAAATTGAAGCCAAATGAATGTGTTAAGTGCAGGAGAGCATCGATAACTGGGGAATGCATTTTAAATGATTAGTAGTCCACCACCATTAACATTATAATTATTATTATAACAATGATTACTGTTACGGTTGCTGATATGATTTATGAAAAGCCGAATTTAATTATGCCGCCGCTGCTCGGGCCAATTGAATTAAATGCCTGCCAGACAATGATTGTTCATGGCTATTGGGCCACTCCCCCTGACCACTCCTCACCCCTCACTCCCCTCCCCTTAACCCATTCATCGTTCATTTTGCGCCTCAATTAACGCCGGCAAAAGCAACAACAGCGAGCGGTGAAAACGCCAACGGAAAGGCCAGAGGAGAAATAACAACAGCAATAGTAGCAGGCCAGAGAAAAGCAATTTTTTTTTGGGAGTGAGTGCGAAGATAGCCGGGAATCGTAAATTTTGTACAATTTGAACTCGAAAGTCGTTAAATGTTACACAGGCCACAGCCATGGCGGCAGAGGAGATGTGGCTGAGGAGCGCAGGGCTGGCAGGCAGCTGGTTTCTGGTAGTGCACTTGGAAAAAAGAAGCAATAAGAAGTAAGAAAAGAAATATCATTTACCAAAAAATGTTGGTAAAACTTATATATTAAATTTTGTTTTGATTCAAAAATATTTTATATTAAATTAATTCATTCTAAAGGGTTCCAACGAACTCGAACGTAATACGACTCAACTATGATTAATGCATTTTTTTTTTCAAGTTCTATGTAATAAATATTTGCAATATATTCCCAAATGTTTTTCTAATAATTAATACCCACATTATTTAAGATCAGTTACCCAGTTTTTCCAGTGCACACGCACACCCTCTTTCAGCAGTGGTAATGGGTTGCAGGGTGCACTGAAAACATGAAAGCCAAACGTGAGAAATTGGGTCACTGGAGAAGGCATGGATGGCGTTGGCCGAAATGAAGGGGGCCCTGGCGAGGAAGGGGCAATAGAAATTGCTTGCAATTGGATACTGCTGGACGGCCAAATGTATTCTGGATGAGAGCTGGGAAGCGGAGGGCTAAATGCAATGCGTGGCTTTCCCTTCGGTGGCTAAGTGAATTGCAAGAATTCCTCCTTTTGCCGGACCTGCGCTCCCCTTTTCCAGCTCAAAGGCAATGCGTTTTAAGTGTGATAAGTAAATTTACCTTTTCGGTTTGTTTTGGGTCAAACAGATGAAATTTCAGAGCCGAAACTTAATTTCCAGTTGGGTCAATTGAAGGCGCACTAAGCCGAGTTGCTCTATGGCTTTCATCAGAGACTTAAATTGAATTAAAGTGGATTTGCTTGAAAGCTGTTCTGACACAAAACAAATAAATAAGCAAGGAATAACCACCAACTCGACTTAATTAATGCAACACTTTCTTATCAATGGCGGTATTTTGCCTGTAAGCAATTCCCTTCCACTTCACTTGGCTGCCATCATAAAAATGCAACGAATTTGAATAAAAAACACAACAATTCTGAATGGGTGGAACAACAAAAAATGAAGGCGAAATGAAGAGCACGCGATAGGTAAATGTGTGTAGCAGACCGCAAGCGAATGCCAGCGGGCAATGTAAATTTCCTCCGTTAACCCCCACTCCCCGGGCTCCATTTCCCGCCGTTTTTCTTGCAAACAAAATGCTAAAGAAAAGCCAGCGAAAATGTTTGCATTTTGCTACGCCAAGTTTTGTTTGCACTGGAGATAGCGGTTTGGCTACGTTCTCTACGGCAAAGGGGAATCCCCTGCCTCCAGTCTGTTTCATCTTGGGCTTCGGTTAGCTATTTTTAGTGCATTACTTTTACAGTTAACACGCATGGGAGCTTTTCCGTGTGTGTGCGTCCAGGATTTATTATTTTCTACGTGCATTCAAAGTAGAAATTTAAGAGTAGCAAATCATTTTGGACACACACAGCCACACCCACACCCATACGGTTCATGCATGTTTCAAAAAAACTGGCAAAGGATGCTCGTGAGCGAGCCGAAGGATACTCACGCCCGCTCAAGTGGCTATTTATCCTTATTTCGCTGGAAAGGCGCACTAAAAATATGTATAAAATTTCCCCGTTCGGCTTAAGTAGTTGAAAGCTTTGAAGAAGTGCAGCGTGGAAGGACCATACAAGGCTATTTATAAATGATTTTTTCTGGAGGTCCTTGCACGTGCGCTTAGCTTAACGGGAGTGAGTCGCCTTCTAACTGAAAATTGGGTGTTTTAAAGTTTAAACTACAGAAAAAGATGACCACAAAAGGTTATCAACTATTACTAATCTAATTTTGTTATCGTCCTTGCAAGTCTTGAGGTTTTCCCTTAATGAACAGGGACTCTTTTACGAACTAACAACCTTTTTTCCATTTCCTTCATCAACTTGATGGGATTCCCTTTGATGACCTGTCAACTATAAAAATTGAGCTACAAAGCTCAGGTCAAGGAAAAGGAATGCTATATTAAATCAGCTTTTCTGACAAGCCAAATTGATTCTTAATTAATTTATTTCATTACCAAAACGAAAAAATGCCAAGCTAATAAATAGTCAAAAGAGGGAAAAACGAAAAACCTCTGGCCAAGTCGAAAATATGTCATATTCCAGCAGCGGCTAAAGCTGGCATAATTTATGAAAGCATTTTTGCTCCTTTTTTTGCTCACAGGAATGTGCAAAAGGTAGAGTTGGGTTGGGCATTTGGGTCACAGGTGATGTATTGTATTTCACTGATTTATTGCTTTATTTATGCCCAGACAGAAGGCGATTTGTGTCACAGACAAGCGGGCCATGGCCAGGGCAATAACGAAAATAAATAATAATAATAATAATAACATTTCTAAGCATTTGATTACATGTTGGACATAGAACAATGTAAGTGCCTGCCATACCATGAAATATATTAATAAATGCTTGTGTGCGGTGGTTAGAGCTTCTTTAGTTGCTTGAAGAAATTTAAACAAATTTATATTTCAATTTAAAAACCACAATTTAAATACTTTTCACTGTCTGTTCTGTGAGCATGTTGATTGTCATTCATTTTGTGTATTGATTAATGGGTTTTATATTTACGTAATGGCACATTATTTTGTCATTTTAAATCTGTCGTCGAATTGGGTCAGATTATTTATGGAAATGTAAAGGCATCTGTTCAGGCGAGGCAGCTTCAACCTTGATGGGGAAAGGTCCTCAAACCCCCGCAACTTAAACCTCACAAGCTTTTCCACTTTCTACGTGATGTTGACGTTGTGGAGGTCAGGTCTTCTTTACCCACAACTTTTCGGTATCTCGCCGCTAAGCAGACATGGGTAAGGTCCTGAATAATGACCCTGGCAGCGGGTGTGTGGTCCTCCTCTTGGCCGCAGGCTCCTTCCAAGTTCACTTCTCTTTTCCTTTTTGTCTTTCCCCAACAAGACACCCCCACACTTCTCAGCACAAAATTCAGCCAGCAGCAGCTACCACTCTCCGTTTTCATGTCTGTGTTGACCACAAATTATGCACGTGGGAAGCCGAGAGCGGCCCAAACAATTGCACAGCTGTCCTTGAACCCTGGAGCTCCTAGCTCTGGCATTTTATTTGTTTGCGATGTGCACGCACACGCAGACACACACAGACCTGTGGATGGAATTGATGTCCTTGCCGGGGACATAATATATGACGCTGGATCGTTTGCCGTCTACGTGTTTGAGTTAGCTGGCTTTCAAGTGTCAATCCAATGGGTGACAAAAAGCATACAGAAAATAAGATAGAATCTATCAAATAGAAAAAAAATTAGAGTAAAAATTACATATATCAAAATGGAAACCATCACGTACTCGTGCTTATAAGACTCTTCTCTTGCATCTATTTGTTTTGTCAACAATCCATGCCTTGAAATTCAGTCAATTTAATTCATGAGTAACATTCATTATTCAGAATTTGCCACAATCGAAATTGAAACCTCGCAATGTGCGGTCGAAGTTCATGCGGAACTATAGTTAATTGCGTTCGTGGGAAATCGGTTGGGTGCCGGTTTTGGCCATCAACCATCAATTTCATGTCCATTCTGGCCACAAACATTTGTAATTTTGCATATGAAATTGAACTAGCAATGTTTTCCTCATGCAAATACAAATTTGATTCGGATCGAAAGCACACAATACATATCAAAATTATAGATACCTTTGCAATATCACATTTAAAAATCATTACAATTCTGCCAAATACGATGCCCACATGATGCCTTTGTAACTCTCTTTTAAAATTTGTTTGAACCGGAAATCCGCATACAAGCAAATTTCCTGTGCAGGAAACAATTCAGCTTGAACCGAAATTAATTTCAATAAATACATTTCCATCTCCGCATTTGTAAATTTGTATAAAACCCCAAATTTACATAACATTTTCTAGTAAGGCGAGCAGAAAAATATGCGTTTACAAGGGGGGCGGGGAGAGAAGCGTTGCCAACACGTGTCTTCCATTAAAGCCAGGCCAGAAAAGTTGATTCTATCACACGAGCAATTAAAGTTCCTGCTCGTTGAATTATGTACATTTCATTTTGCGAGGACGCTGTCATGTCAACGGTGATACGGGAGTGCCACCGAGAGCAAAAATTAAATGAACATTTTTCGTTTGAAGCGCATAAAATGCTGACCAAGTTATGATGTGCCAGCAAAAATGTTCACTCCACTTTTTGCATGTCCTGCTGACCTACAAAATCAGATTAAAAACACTGTTTTAATTACTATTAAAATATATTAGGATTTTAAAGGCTTCAACTTACCAGCTTGTTAGCGTTTTATTAACAATTTTTAACTTTGGTTTGCGAGAAAGTCTAAAGGGATATCAAATTTATACCGCAGACCATAACTGCATAATTACTTAATTGCTTTTATTTAAGGGTTTAAAAACTTTATTAAATTTAAATTAAATCAAGAAGATATTACCAGAAACATTAAGCTATTTACACAGCTTTACCTTCACCCAGAACCTAGTATAATTAACTTGAATTGCCTTTATTTTAATTGCTTAACTTAACACAAACAACCAAGCACAATATAAAATAACATCTCGCAAAGTTTGTTACTTCCTTCGTGTCTGCTGCTTCCCGTTAAATGTTTTCACCTAATAATGAAGAAATTTCATTAAAGTTACCGCGGAAACTCCATTCCAGCCAGACAACCCCGATAAATCTAATTAACAACTGTTTTACAATTAAGCAGCGAAACTTTTTGCACGAAAACTTAATTGCAATATTAACTCTATGTATATGTATGTACGGGAAGGAGGACGACCTACTGGAAGACCCCGGGCAACAAAGTTCTTACGCTGATGGCTGCAGCTTAATTAAATTTTCGCATTGCAATTGTTCCGACTTCGGTGGCTGCCTTTTGTTGAAATTTAACGCTCGTGACATGGTTAATTAATTCATTTACTTTCAGGCATATGTACCCACCCACCCACGAGAACAATGGGATCAGAATGGGGCACCAGCGGAAGCTGGGAAAACAAAGTGGCATCGATTATGCTAATGGCCGAAAGGGGAAAGCGTGCTTAAAGGCCACACTTTGGCCGGGATTTAAGATTACTAAAATTACGATAGTGTGGGGGATGGAAAGTATATTAAGTATCCTCCGAAGACCCTAATTCCCTCATCGCAAAGTTGGCGCTTCTGAGAGCCATGAACCAGGACCATGACTACGTGACTTGGCGTAAATCAATTCGCTCGGCTGCCTCCATGCCATTATGAAATGCAATATTCTGCAGAGGTGTGGTGGCATCTACATATTTATAAAATGCACCTGAACTGCTAACGATTCCACCTAACGAGCGCCGCGTCGCTCATTTGTTGCCAATAAACTCGCACAAAAGCTCTAAACTTACAACTGCGCGGCAATAATGACGACAAATTGCAAAACGCAAATGCTGCTAGGTAAGTAAGAGCGTTCCTAGAAAATTTATAACAATATAGAAAGTCGTTTGGCAGGACTTTCAGGCTTCGAAATATTTCAAGGAAACCAATTACTAGCGAATAAATAGGTATTTTATAAAAATAATGTTTAAAAGAAAAATACATTTGTGTTTATTAAAAATATTCAATATAAATATTTTGCTCATTTCCGCTTTGCACACAAAGGACCCCTTGCTGAAATAATTTAATTTAAATTTAAATCTCCCCAGCCTGCCTCAAGTACAAGGGCAATGAATGCAATCACAATTATCTTAATATATCACGTACGTCGATCTGCAATCATAAATACCAATTAAGCCATTACAGAGCACTTATTTCCGGTGCTGCTGCTGCATTGTGTCAACAGACGAACGATGGAGAAATGGTGGAAAATCAGCTGGAAAATGTATTTCTGCAGATAATGGTGGAAGGAATGGGAGATGAATGCGTTTAAAGGTGAGCTTGATGGATAACTGAAAAGGCGATTGTGACATGAAATATAACTCGATGCGAATTGTGGATGGAAGACGGAGAAGTGAGTTGATCCGGAGATTATCCCTCCTATATGAAGTCTGAATGTGGGGTATATTTGAGGTATATGCCGTTTATATTTACAAATTAATAATTTTATAAAATGAAAAACACAGGAAAGTTGTTTTATTAGTATTTCATTTTAGGCATATATATTCCCTGCATTAAATCTACTAGTGATAAAGACAGAATCATAAATGACACATAATTAAAAATAAAATTTCGAAGTAATTAGTTTAGAAAGGAAATAAACTCATATGCCATTAAACATCATAAAATTAAAGGCA
>JAEIIL010018856.1:0-11416 GCA_018905715.1 Drosophila lini
TTCATTTGATATCCACCACTTCCCTTTGTCACCCATTATCTGCCTACTTTGATATCTGATCTGTCAGTTCAGTGAGCCTGTGTCCAGTTCAGGTGTTAATGACTTATTCTGCAGTGTGTCCCATTGTCTTGCTCTTGTTTTGCATGTGCTAGCAAGTTGGGTATGAAATTATAGATGAGAGAATCCATGGGCCTATTGTTACAGGCCTGCAAATGGACAGGGGCCAAAAACCCAACCCCAAAATGAGAGAATAAAACATAAAGCCTGGCCGGGCCTTTTGTGACACGCTCGTATCCGGTATACCACCGGGTACCGGTGCCGGTATCAAATAATGGCTTGATAAAGTCGAACCAAAAAAATATGCCTCCGCAAGTTCAAGTTCGCCTCGAACCTGCCAACGATCGGGGGTTAAAGCCATCCAACTTGCAACTCCAACTTCGTTGCGATCGAACTTAGTGAATGAGTTTAAAGATCGAGGGTAAAAACCAGCTTAAGTTGCAACTCAAACTCAAGAGTGATCGAACTTGCACTCAGAGAAATACTTACTTTCAAAATAATAACTTATAGGAGTGAAGAAATGTTGATAATAACTTCTTTTTTAAAATAAACTTTTAAACTTTTAATTGCGTTTTTCATTATTAAAATAAAATTCAACAAAATCTAATAGATATTAAAAAATAAGAACAAATTTTTATAGTATTTTAAGCAAACAACTTAATTTCTGTAATAATCTGTGTTATTTATATGCGCCTAGCACTGATCCCTCTTTCATCACCATTTTTACTTTTTCACAGTGTATTTCAAAGCGGGGGTTGAAACCATAACTCCGAACCTCTATACCAACTTCTGCATTCACAAACAGAATTCAGTTTGAAAACATTCGTCGTTCGGTTAGGTTGTACATATAATTGGGTTCCGATTTTATTAGTGGGTCAAGTTCGGTACGAAAAATACGAAATAAAGAACAAGAACTTTGCGAAACGAGCCGGTCGAATGTATTCTCAATAAATAATAATAATGAGGGGAATTTTAAAAGTGTAGTAGTTACTCGTACTTAGTGTTAATCTACCAGTGCAATATCTAAGGACAAGTCCTAACCTATCCTAACTCTAAAAGAACAACGAAAAACGAAACTACCTGTGTTTGGTCTCTTGACCTAAGCAAACAAAAGGAAAAAGTGAATTTTTATACCTGGACAAAGGAAGAGAGAGAGCAATCTCTACCTGTTGGAAAATCTCAATCTCAAAACAGATCTCAAACAAAATGAAATATCTATCGCATACACACAAGGAGTCCTACACTCTGGTGGCGCGCAAGCGCTATATGAAAAATCTGCTGTATGTATAAATTGGATAAATTAATAAAATTAGTGTAAATAATTAAATTTAAAATTTTAAAGTGCAACCAAACGATTTCATAGTGATCTACTTTTCAAGTAATCTATTTTCCTTATTTACCCAAATCGAACCCCGTTCATTATCTTTCATTATAGATAGGCATAAATGTCATGTAAGCAAATATTGACAGAGTTGCATGTATCCTCTCATTGTTCCCCTTTGTGTCCCTCTGTGTGACATATGCAAAAATTATGCAAATTATTTGATTTGCCATTTGAATCCGAAATGGGCCTTAATTAGTCCTGTCTGCCTGCCAATAACGCACTCTACAGGATTCCGATTGCAATTGGTAGGGAGTTTTGGAAGTAGGCATAAAATATGCAAATTTTCCATTTTCCATTTTGCCAACCCCAAGCTGATTTCCTATCCTTTTTGCAAAAACCGTCAAATGTCATTTGTTTTCCGGGGGTTTGTTTGTTCGGCGTGAAAAAAAAAACAAACCGCAAAAATCGCAAATGAATTATGGATTATTGGGATTCAAGAAAGGGATATCCAAAGGATTTCTTCCAAGAAGCAACAAAGATCGGTTTTCCGAAAAGGAAAACCCTTTTGTCACTTCTGTCACTCGTCTTCCTTGGGCTGTTTTGTTAATTAAATTTATGATTAATGAATGAAGCTACTGATGATGATGATGGTGCCTCTTCCATTTCCTTACCCTAACAGCTGGGCTAGGGATAAAATGTAGGGAAAATAATGTGTAAGGTGATATGGCTTAACCCTTTTTTGCCCGTGCCTTGCGGCACAGTTTTGCACCCTCGTTAGGTGTTGTTTTTTGTGGATTTTATTTTTTTCTATTTTTGCAAATCAGCAAAGTCAACACAGAGGAAATTCTTCGATTCTTGCTGTTGGTTATCAATTAGCTGGGATCAAACAAAAAAATAAAAATATACAGAAAACCGTTAAGCCGAACGGTGGTAAATCACTTAGCCAAGCCCACACATGCATATCCGTATGGCCAAAATGGGAATCTCCCTCAGGGGCCATGATCTCCGCCCAGTCACTGCGTCTCCTCCGAGCTCTGCGAGTTCAAAAAGTGCGCAGACGTGCAATCATAATTTGCCGAACTCCGAAAAAACTCCAACGCGGCCAAGAGAGCCCGCACCCAAGCAAATGCCGTGGCCAGGGGAGTTACTACCAACCGGCGGTAAAATGGTCAGAAGACATGCAACAGCAGCAGCCAACATAATTAGAAGTCTGCAGTTGCGGAGGAAGTTGCATTAGCAGCCAATCAAAATAATTTGAGGCGTTTTATTAGCGAGCGAGTGTGGATGAAAAACGCGCACAAAAAACGCTAGCGATTGTTGGGGCGAGAAAAGTCGCGAGAAGCATTAAAAATTATAAAAATTAAATAATAAACAAAAAATAAATATTTAAATTAATATTAAATATTATTTTTATATATAATATAGTTTAAAGAAAAATTCATTCAAAATGTACCTATTTTATTTGTTTTTGCAGAAATTATTACCTAATAATATCATAAATGATTAAAAATAATATATTCATTTTTTTCATAATAAATTCCCCAATTAATTCCTTAAATATTACCCAAGAAACTCTCTTTAAATAGTTCTCAATAAAAACCTTGCGGCTAAAATCGCACGCAAAACGCTAGCTAGAAAAAAACGCACTCAAAACGCTAGCTAGAAAAACCCACTCAAAATTAATGACTTGTGGAAAACTCAAACTAGTTTTCCAGCGACTTGACTCAATGAAAAATTGGGCCATCAGAAACGCGTGCAAGTCGCATGAAAAACGCTAGGAATTTTCCATGGCATGCGAAACTCGTTAGTTTTTGTGTATTAGAGCCGCCTTCTTAATTAGCTCATAAAAAAAGATGATATAAATATGAGGCTAGGAAAAGCAGTAAAGTGTTTGGAAAAGTGTTAATAAAAATATATATTGCCACCAGAGAGTCGCGCGAAAACTCCCAGCTGTTTTAAACGCGCAGCACGCTGACAGCTTTGCTGTGATCCCCCGAGTGCGGTAATAATAATCAGCCCGGCAACGTTTAACCCACTAACACCATATCACTCACACCAGCGGGCAATTAAGTATTTAATTTAATCAGCCCATACGGCCATCCATCAATCGCCTCAATCCGGCCAGCCGCCAATCCCTCAATGTCGCATCTTTGTCGTATTTCTTTTTTTTTGGCTGTGGCGGAAATGCGTTGCAAATTTCCTATTACAATGGACCGATATATCGGCGGATAATGTTTATTTTTAAGTTGGTTCAACGTGAGGCAATCCCGCTATGACAACCCACATCACTCCACATCGTTCGGAAATAATTGGAAATTAACGAGACCCCGAGGCGAAGATTTGACACCAAAGATTGCAAGTCGCGGCGACCTTGTTGTTTTTCGCCCACATCATCTACATATATATTTATATCTATATATATATGTTTGGAAAATAGGGAAAAGGTAGAGCGGGGTGCAAACCTATTAGCCAAAGTCATAAAGCCATGACTAAGATGTGCGAACATGACACCTGGCCAACCAGGAAAAGCGCGCCAAAATATTTTTGGTCAACGATTTTTCGGCAAGGTGACAAAATGGAAATATATGGGGAAGTATCTTTTGCTTACAGAGTGCCTTTAGCTCGGCACGTGGGGAATGAAGAAGCGCGTGCCTTGTCCACATTAATTTTAAGCCAAGGAGCTTGGCTACACTGGAAGAAAATGTTTGTAGAGGAGCCTTTTAAAGGGTTCTAAAAAAGTTTAAATTTTTTGTTAACAATTTATATAAAATGTAAATGGTTTGAAATATTTGATAAAATAGATAAAAATTAATAACAATTGTAAAAATATCCCCAAATATTCTACAATTAAAATTTGTTCCGTAATTATATAAATTATTTTATTATAGTATTTATAAGAGTGTACCTTAAGGGTACAAAGCGAAGAAAAGGCACCAAACGTAGCCTTCCGTGGCCTTATAAATAGCCACGCTAACTGACTGACGCGCTTCATTAATATGCAAAGTGGCTCGGCTCGCGTCTCTTTGGCCCCTCGAAGCAAGCCGCTTTACTATCGAGTAGTAAGCCACCTGTAAGTGGCATCAAAAGTATCAACGTCTAAACGCTTATTACCAGCATTTTCATGCTGCATTTGCACTGGCCGAATCGGGGAAGGAAAACATGGCCAACAACAGGTTGTTCTGGGCCCCCTTTTTGGCCACGAATGGCAGCGATTGCGTGTCAAATTGAACTTGACTAAGGAACGTGTGGGGGGAGAGGGGTCTTGTTTGGGGCGGTAAATGGGCTGTTGAAGTCGAATATTTTACATACATATGTCCTATATGTGCTCTGCATATTTATCGAGACTTTAGAGGTAATTATGCAATGACTTGTTGCTCAAAAAGGGGAAATATAAATGGTTCTTTTTAATTAAAATAATTCTTAATGGATAATTGGAATAAATTAAAGAGAAGAAACACTTAAAAAGTCATGCTGATTAAAAGAAAATATGTTATAATAGGTGATTATATTGTAGAAGTAAATCAAAAGTAAGATAATTAATATTATAAGTAATTTCCAAGTGCAACTTTTATTTGTATTTCTGACACTTTGACCTTTCCTGCCTTATGATCTGATCTATCCCACCTTATGATATCCCAATAAAAAATATGCAGAGCTTGCAGCCACAATTGAACTCTCTGCTAATTCTTTCATAGGTCAGTGTCCTGTCCCATTTGAAACTCATCTGAAAACTAGCAACGAAAGAACCTTTAACGGCTCAAAACCCCTTTTCCCATTCCCCCAGCAATTTGGGTCTACTTAGTCACTTAATCTCAATTTCAAATTTCCAAAGGATTCTGGGAAAAAATCCTTTTCCACTGACCGCACACAGCAGCTGCTGCCTATAATTTCTTCTTATCCTCGGCTACACTTTCACCTTTTTTGGCCATCAGAACTTTCTTTACCCGGCGATCGTGCGGCAATAAATTTCCTAATGCTGTCAGCAAATAAAGTGGGAAACACGTTTTCCCAAGAAAGTGTCCACGAAATTGTGTAATTTTTACCCCAAAAAAAGGTGAAATAAACGCAGGACGATTAAAAATATGTAAATCGGGGAAGAAGAAACTTTTTTATTTGAGGAAACTTTTCCGGCAAATTTGTGGCTAATTTATGAGACCAGCTCAGGTAGGAGGAAAATAGGAGGGAGCTGCTTGCCGAAAGGGTCTGGCTGTACCTTAAGAAAGGATATCGCATCCTTATAGGATTTCGAGTGTCTGAAACGTGTTGCATTTATGAGGTTGAACGAAAGCGGAAACGAGTTTTCTTTATGCAACCCAACCCCCTTGCAAGGATTTTTCACTCGCTCTCTCCCTCTCAGACAAAAGGAAACTGGGCAGAGACAAGTTTTCCCGAAACGGAAATGAGAAAAACTTGTGCGCGAATCCTTTTCGCTTGCATCGCGCGACGGCTGTCCTGGAACTAATTTTAATGACAATTCACGAGGCGCGGATGTCGCGACATTCGGGATAATGTGAAAATGAGGAACCGCTGGCCATCGACAAAAGGAATTCATGGGGTGTGGCCATCCCTGAAAATGCAGATATTTTCCATTTCCCTAAATCCGCCTCCTTATCCCCTTCATACATTTCCGCGGCCAGCTACTTTCTCAGCGGTTACTTTGCACTGTTCGTCAGCCATTAATCATAAATGCAAAAAGGAATTAACTGCAGAGGATTTTCCTGGCTGTCAGGAAAATGCAGAAAGAAGTAAATTATAAAGGACTCCTTTCTCTTTAGGAAACTGTTTACCAAATGATGTCATATGCTTGTTAATTTTTGTTTTATTTAAGCATTAATTAGACTGTTTACAAATCAAATTAAAATATAACAAATTGCTGAGACAATGTTGTATATTTTTACATTTTTTAAATTAATGGTTTGGCTTTGCTAAAGTTATTTCAAAAATCAAACTTGTCTTAATTAAGCCATTTTAACTTGATTATTTTTTAAAGGGAATTCCCCGGGAAAGTATTAATTACAAGGTGTCAGGGCATTTCCCGTGCAGTGCAACGACCCTTCTGTGGTCCTAACTTTGGACTCTGGAAGTCTGACTTTTTGGTGCCATGCGAGTATCCTTTGACATGTCGCCTGTCCGCTTATCGGAGCGAGTGCATCGCCCCTGTCCACTATCCACTCCACCCCTCTCGCCTTTTCTCTCAGGGCATTTCCCCGCTTGCCTCCTCGATGCTATCTGTGAGTGCTCTAGTTTCCAGTTTGCCTGACCCATTATTAGCTGTGAAATGCATGAATGTCTCTCTGCCTCTGTCACTTTATGGGTGTGTGTATGTGTTTGTGTGTGTCCTTTGTCCTTTGGGACTTGATTTCCTTTCGCGTTGGACATTTCCTGTAATTTTTCACTGGGAAATATGGCACACACACACTCACTCACAAGGGGCAGATCTTTGGTAAAACGTTTCAAATTAGCGCCTAGGGAAATGCCAAAAAAAAAGGAAAAGAACTTGACTTGGAGCCACAGAATGGCATTTCCCACTGCGTCGGATTGACTGCAAGGTGTTTGTAGTTCCCTTCCTGTGTGTTTTCCCACGCGACTCTTGGGGAATATATACTTACATATATATTAACCCAAAACTTGTAGTTGGTTTTGCTAGAAGACCCTCTAAGGCTTCTTTTCGGAGCCCATCTATCTTTGGCTTGTCAACACCACATTGCTTTGTTCTCTTTTAGGTCTTGGCTGTTCTTCGTAATTGTTTTTCTCCAAGCCACTCCCCATTTTCCCTGAGCTTTCCACCTCCCTCCACCCCCCACTCCAGGGCAACTTGCTACATTTTGCGGCTAAACTTTAAACACGCGCAATGCGCTGCGCATGCCAAATGAGTTAGGAGCCTGAAAATACTGAAAATACGGGGGTTTGAGGCGGCCATAAATTTGCATTTAATGAACATTTCGGAAAAAAGCCCTAGAAGATGCCGCCCCTCCCGGAATTAACGCTTTTTGTTTGTCCGTAATGGCTTTTAATTATGTGGGCGGTTGCATATAACGAGGCGAGCGACGCGGAGGCTAAATGAAAAGGTTCTTTGCCGGCGCAGGCGTAACCGCAGCACACACACAGGAAACGAACTGTTTGGTGGGTGTTTTTCGCAAAGGAAAAAAAACAGAAGAAAACCTCCATTGAAACCCAAATCTGATGCATCAGATTTCAGCATAACTGTTTGGTTTTAAAACCCTGTTCGCATCACATCATCGCCGTTCCATTGTTTGGCCATTTTTGCAGTTGACTTTTGCACAATCTCCCCCCTCGGACCGCCCTGCCTGGCTTCGCTTTGATTTCATTGCCATTTGTCGAGCAATTCATGTGAAAAATTGTCATAAAAATGGAATAAAATTGTTTTGCCTGCGTAATTCGATCGAGCGGCAGTGAAAATAGTTGTAAAATCTATGAAATGCATGTTGCACAGCTTGTTACGAAGTCTAGAAATGTGAGTAAAAACAAATCGTTTGATTTATGAATAAGAGAAAATGCTGTGCTGTGAAATGTGAAGCAATGAAAATCTATTGATTGATTGGATTTTATTGCCTTGAAAAAAATGGGTTAAGGTTGATGGGAAAAATAGGTGAAGGTTAAAGTACTTTTAGCTAAGCCATTAAGCCTGAGAATAAATCTTTATAAATCAATCCTCTAACATATAAATTTCTCTAGAGAATAACTCAACAGTAACCACCTCCAAAAAGTCCATATAATCACCATCTGTTAGCAGTTTCGCCTCTTTCCATATACCTTCTCCAATTACCCGACTCCAGAATGGGGTATTGCCTCAAAAAATGTCCACTTTCACCGCCACTTTACCCAAAACAGGCACTCGAAAACTATCAACACACGGGATACATATCACGAAGGCATTCGGAGAAGTTTGGATGTGTTTTTGATATCCTTTTCCCATAACTGTCATCATTTCATATGCGAGGGCTCCACTCGCATGGCAAAGGGAATAGGAATGGGTAGGTGTTAATTTACGAGTGTCAGGCAGCGAGAGCTCCTCCTTCTGTTAAAAATAAACAGAGATTGAGTGAGCGAGCTGTGCTATTTTGGAAAATTTGGAGCATGTCAGCAGCTGCAATAGCAACGTCAAAGGACATTGCACAATGCAGAGTAAACATCCTCCTTAGACTCTCTTCCCCTCTCTCTGTGTTCATTTCGAGGCGTTCGTCGTTTGTATGTCAACAAAAACTTCACAAAAAAGCAAAGAACACTGAGTTTCACACAAAAATCACAAAAAAATACGCACTAGTGACAATAAAAACTCGAAAAAGAAATAAGAACTCGCAGCTCAACAGGAAAATATGTGTGTTCGAGTGGCCACTCATAATTCTTTGAGAGAGCAGCTTCAAAAATGTTCGGAGAGCCAAGAAAAAAGGCTTCAGGATATGTTTAAAGAGCTCTTGACTCTGAGACCAAAAATACTTCGAAGAGGGAAAAGGAAAATGAGAGAGGTTAGTGGGAAAATTTAAGAAGGTATTTTGCAGAGTTTTCAATTTATTTAATTTTAGTTTTAAACTAAATAATATTATTATCACAGCAAGAATAATTCTTTCTTAATTCATTAAAATCAATATATTAAATCCAACTAATTTCCTTTATTTTTTAAATCTTAAAAATCAAATTCCTGGAGTACCTAATACATTTAATTTATAATTTCCTTTCAAACCCTTTGCTTTCCATTCATAAAATAAATGCTGTCCTTAGAAAACCATCGATCATTCCTTGAGATTGCCTCAACGAGACGCTCTCGAAGTCAGGAAGTCTTGGGCACTGTAGTGGCCCTTTGATCGTGTTCACATTCCCAGACCGAACCGATTCTTAACCCCTGCTCAAGTCGGAGGTTAACCCTCTGGTGGCACTTGAGTTGAGTTTTGCTCAGTCAATTGAAGTTTTCTACTTTAGTTTTTTTTGCCTTTGGCTGTCTCCGAACCATGAAGAGATGGCGTGCTTGCGAATCTGAAGCTCAGCTGTGCCAACTTCTTTGGCGGCTGTGCAATTGCCTCCTCGCGTGCCCAGTTATTAACCCGCTTCCTGTCTTCCTTTTTTATTTTTTCTTGCAGACGTCAGCACGCCTTCATGGCCAACACACAGAAGCAGCCGGCCGGCAGCGGCGGTGGTGGAAGTGGAGGAGGCAGCGTCACCCACAGTCCGGAACGCCTGCGCGGAGGAGCCACCCAGGATCTGTTTGAGCTACTGGAGCGTGTGCAGTGCTCGCGACTCGACGACCAGCGCTGCGTCCTGCCCGCGTACTTCTCTCAGGTGTGTAACCACATTTAAGAAAACCACATGAAAAACTCAACCAAGGGGAACCTCATGTCACAGGAAATAGGGTTATTGCATGTCTTGTGGGATTTAAGGCAAAGATTCGCAGAAAAAGGGGTTATTTGGGGGCAAAGAAAAAATTAACAGAAGAGAAAAGCGAAGAAAATATTGCAGGTACTTTAAAAAATAGTACATTAATATATTAACTAAATTTTTAATTGTTAAAATATATAAAATTTTATTAGTAAGGATTTCTTAAGAACTTCCTGTTCTTAAGTTTTTTTTTACCTTAAAATTGAACTCAAACCTAATTCCATTTCTCCGCTTAATGTAACCTTAGCTGTTTTTGGGTCAAGTGTGGCCTTAGCTAATAAATATCCTTAGCTTAAAGACCACACTGGTTATCTTATTGATAATTATGACAAAAAATCAGGCACTGCAACCCAGTTAACCCATTTTGCCCCCCTCAAACCAAACATGACAGCCCGATAAAGCACACCGTGACCAACCACAATAGGGCTGGCAATTGTCCAGCTGGGGGGTCATTGTCCCATTTGAAGTCGAGTCGCCTTGTCCCCGAGCATATGCTCCACTAATCCGAGTGTGTGATGGACTGACCCATAAAAGTACGACTTGCAGTTGCAATATATATGTATGCCGGGAAGGGAGAGTTGTAAAAATTTCATTTAACTGCTGACTGGCTGGCTGGCCATAAAAATTGCCAATGGGACAATGAATGGGGAATGTGTGTGGAAGTGGAGGGCAGGCTTGCCGGGATCGAAACAAAGAGCACAATACCTCATCCTCATGCCGAGGAGGAGCCGAAAAACCTAGCAGCGCAACTTGTACCTTTCCGAAAACATCTGTATAATTTGATATAATCTGCGCTTTGTTGTGGTCTTTTTGCCGGGTTCCGGGTGTCTCCCTCGGTTTAATAGGCAAATTGTTTGGCTGTCATGGGTTAATTCTTATGGGTGCGGGTGTGTGGTGTATGTCGCGTGTGTGCCGCCTAGGATTAAGTGGTTGGTTGAGTCGTTTTGGGCACGGTTTGATGTCGATTTTTACGATTATTCAGCTGCGGTCTTTTGAAGTTTTTTGGCAGCTGTCAGGTGTGGCCTCTCCTTCTTTTCTTTATCGTAAGGTTTATTGGCGAAATTTTAAAGAATTTTTAACTGCTGAAGGGGGGTGGGTTGGTGTACAGTATTTAATTTTTTTGTTAAATTTTTTGGTGTTATAAATGTCCAATAATTACACATTCATCAATAGTAAAATTGAAGAAGTTATGCGTAGTAGAAAGGAGGTAGGAAGATTCTCTATAACTCCTATGTCTCTAAATATTTTTCTCTAAAAAATGTAACAAAAAATTGTTTAAATGTTGTGTTAATTTATAATAATTAATTTAATAATTTAACTTTAGCCGTTTCGTCACCACAAATTTTTGAAAACACATTTTTAATAACGTCTCTGGCGGGCTTACATGCTTGTGTTATTGTGAACTAGCATTTTAAAAGTTCTCTTAGCAGCCGTTAGATGTCGCCTCAACAGCGCCACCTAGCGGAATTTTTAGCAGACTAAGGCCTACGGTGGCGCCTTTAGGTGTTTGTTTTACAAACTAACCAAGTGATGGTGTGGCTATTACTCCACAGGTGGCGTTGGGTAAAATTTAATTCAATAAAAATAAAAAGAAATTAGAAAACTTTTACTTATATAAAAAACGTCCTAAAAAATTCTATTAAA
>JAEIIL010018857.1:0-19168 GCA_018905715.1 Drosophila lini
AATTGAGTTATCTTGCTGTTCTTTCTTCTGTCCATATTTTTAGCTTTTGATTTACAAAATGCTTTGTATTTAAAAGAGAATATAAAGACAGACCTTTCAAAGATAGCTTCCATTTAAATCCGTATATTTTTTTTAAAATGCACAGTCACAAAAGATAAAAATAATCCCCTTGAGATACAGTCATAAAATGTCTAGGCGTAGGCGCTTTAATTAGCATATATACATATATATAAAGCATATATATATGTAAAGAAAAACGGAAACAATGTTGCACAATGCTATGTGTGTGTGTGTGTGCTATGAGGCCCTCTTTTTACTTTAGGCCAAATTCGGTGCTCTTACTGCCATGAGCCTTCTTCGGTGTTATTTTAAAGTTGCTCTGCAAAAAGTTTTTGCAACTCGTGCGCAAATATTTTGTTTGTTATATTGCTAGCATAAATTTGTTGGCTATCTCTTGGAGCAACACGGAGCTGGCGAAAGAGTGCCAGAGCGACAGAGCGACAGAGGGAGATGCGCATATATTTATAAGCGCATACATAAATACTTTTCGGGGCTGGCAGCAAATGCATAAATTTCATGTCTACATCTGCACGGAGATATGACTCGGGAACTGCTGCTCGACGGTCATGTTTGTGTTTATGCAAAGGAGTTTGCCAAAGTTTTTTTTTTTCGTTTCGTTTCGTTTCGGCTGCTGGCGAAAAGTTTGCTTGTTAAGTGAAAGGATTATATGATCCAGTTGCTCGCCGGCAGGAAGGGGCAAAACTTAAAAATACACAGCCGAATAAAACAACAAAACTTTTCCTATTTTTATGTTGTGATGCTGATGCTGATGCTGCTGCTGCTGCACCTAAGAAGGAATCCCATACACACAACACAACACAACTTGCCGCAAACTTGAGTTGTGTTGATAGTTTTTATAGCCTACTTATCTGGGCCGCGCTCACGAACAGCCAGAGAGGACGAAAGTTGAGAATTAGTGTGTCTTAGGAGGGAAAAGGCCAAGAACTGGAGCAGGGTAAAACTTTTGGGCCAGCTTGTCCCGTTTAGATTAGAGCCGTCGATAAGTTTCAAGTTTGCCACATTTGCCATGTGTTTAGTTGCCAACTGTGTGTGCGTGCTGGAGAGATTGCACACGCTGCGTGTGTGGCTGTCTGTGTGTATGTTGCCAAGCTCAACTAGTTGGCAACTTGGGAAATGAGGAAACTCAAAGGGGGAGGAGGATCTTAAGCCACCACTTGAAAGGAGCTTGGGGGCATTTGTTTAGCGATTTTCGCTTGATTCGGCCAATAAAGTTAATTTCTTTCTACCCCAAAAGAAGAAAACTTTTCCCCCGCCCCCCCAGACTCTCAGTTTTTCTCCCTAAATGACATTTTTATATCATTTCGATTGTTGTTCTTGGCCGCACAAAAAACTTTTCCCAAATTGCCAGGGACAGAGACATCGGTAGCCCAGCTCAAAAATTTCCATGGCACGCGAGGGAATTTCCACGGCCTAAGAATAAGCAAAGATGGGATCAGTGAGATAGTAATTGCCAAAAGCAGGTATTAAAAGCCTCGCTTTATCCTCGCCAGCTGAAAGTTTATCCTTGAGAAAGGCCACGTTTATTTGCACGTTTTAAACTTGCTTTTTATGGCTGTTTTGAGGTATAAAAGTCAGTTTGCGGCTCGCATAAATTATATTTTCCCTCACTTTTAGTTGGAATTATTTTTAAGGAATTTATTTGCTCTGCTTAAAGTCCTTTTAATGGCTTTTTGGGTAATGAAAGGTCACTGTGAGATGTCTCGATTAATATTACTGTGGTTGCTTATTTACTTTTAGTTGAAATTATTTTTAATGGATTTATCTGGGGATTTAATGCATTTAACGTAGACTAAGGCTGAAGGACCTACATCCATAAATATAAATACGTTTAATGGTCGGTAAAGGACGACAAACAACAACAAAATGTGCCACACCAGCTCCCTATCTATCGCTCTCTCTTTGTCTCTCTCTCTCTCTTTCTAGCTGAGTCCCTCTCTCTCTCTCGCTCGTCTATGTGTGTGTGTGTCTGTGTGAACTTCGACAGGCATGACGTTGATAATATCCTTGCACATGTATGACGTTGCTGCTGCTGCTGCTGGTGTTGCTGCTGCTTCTTCCCTCGCCTGGTTATCCTTGCAACAGAAGGCACAGCCTTTTCAATATGCCATCGGAGGGCAGCATATCCCCCCCACACCAGCAGCAGCATTATTATTGTTGTTTTCGCTCGTATCCTTCGCATCCTCGCCCATTGCTTGTTGATATTTTATTAGCCCGACTTTTGTGGGCCAAACAACACGCAAAACAACAAAAAATAACACAAACACACGGACACAGACACACAGAAACACACGCACACATCGTCACTGGGTAAGGAAAACTTTTTCCCAGCTCCTTAATATTTTCGCAGCGAGATTCTTTCTTTCTTTCGCTGTTGGCAGTTCGATTGCGATTTAAATTTTCGGCCCCCGCGTGCTAAAAATATCTAGGTGGAAAAAGCAAAAAATAAAAAAAATGCGAGGGCGAAGCAAAACAAGTCCGCCATATAACATGGAATCTCGACACGACTCGAATCTCTGGCGCGTTTCAAGTTTTTCCACCGAGTTTTTCTTTTCTTGTTCGTTGTTTTTGTGTTGTGTTGCCCCTAAATGTCTATGTGTGTGTGTGTTTGTGCGGGTCCTGCCGCTGTGTTGGTAAATATGTGTTAAGTGCGTTGGTATTTGCCTGTACCCTTGTGGCACGGCATCCCCCCCTGTCTGCCCTCGCCATCGCCACACAGCTGCTCTGGCATTTTTCAACACTTTTTTCTGTTATTGTTGTTGGGCGGGATTTTCATTTGAAGCGCGCGGCAGGTTTTCCGCAGGTTTTTTTTTCTCATTCTGCAACTTGTTAATTTGACTTTAATGCCTCTACTCCACGCTATACTACGCCTGGCGCCTGACAATCGAAGCGACGCGCTCTGCTTTCGTTTGATTTTCCCCACTGAATTACTGAAAATACACCCTCGCTTTGGGTATATTTTCGCTGTGTTCTGTTCCCTATTTTCTTTTCGTTTTTCCTGCGTTGCGCTTAACTTGTGTGCTAAATTATATGGTCTATATGGTCTATGGCCCGCTGTTCGCCTTTTGCCATGTGTGTGTGCGTTACTATGTCAGTGTGTGTGTGTTGCTGTTTTGTAATTTGATTTCTTTTTTGCCGCCCGCCTCCCGCTGAGATGGAGCTCAATCCGCAGCCTTATAGCCGTGGCCAACAGCCTCAGTCTCAGCCACAGCTACTATTTCACTGTGCCTCGATGATGCTGATGATGATGATGATGCTGCTGAGATGAGGCCGCCGCCGTTAGCTGCTGCTGCTGCTGCTGCTGCTGACGCACTTTTCTCGATTTCCCGATTTCTCGGATTCTTGGATTCTTAGGATTCTCGGAGAATTTTAGCTCGGACTTTTTGCCAACGCTTCAATTCAATTCGCTTCGCAACGATTTTGATTTGATTTGACTCGATTTCACTTGGCGGCACACGCGATGGATTTATTTATGATTTATTTCGGTTGAATTCGAGGGACTTGTGGCAGGAAAACTAGTGTGGTGTGCCGAGTGAGTGACAAGTTGGCAGTAGTCTGACTATTCCGTTCGCGTTACAAAATGGCGTTACTCAGCTGCCAGAGAGCGCTACCAAGCACAGTCTCGCGACGACGTTCCCGTTAGACTGATTTTTCACCACACGCAAAATGGACGAGGCAGCCAGCAGTCCTGTGGAGCAGCGCTGCTCTCCCACAGCGAACTCGCTCTTTTTGGGAGCTTCCAGCAGCGCGGCAGCTGCTCTGCTCGCCCCATTTCGCGTATAGACACACGCACACAGGCACACACACTTGGATTCGGGCACGTAAAGCTTCGGCTTGCGGCTCTTCGGCTTCGGTTTTTGGTTTGGGCCTCGGCTCGGTTCCTTCGGCTGGCGGCCGCTCGGCTTCGGCTGTTCCAGTGAAATTGTTTATAACAGTTTTTCGGCCGCACATTCCGTTGGTGGTTGTGAGGCGCGCAGCTCGCAGCTCGTAGCTCGTGTCTCGGGCTTCGCCTTTATTTACGTAATCAGCGAAAATCAGCAAAGCTCCAGCATCCTGGCGCGCTCTCCCGCGCTCTCTCTCTCTCTCTCTCTCTCTCACAAGTCACATGGTAAAACAAGGTGAAAAGCTTGGCCTGCCAAAATTTTAAGAGAGCCGGGCTCTCTTAGGCAGGGCAACCTATGTGAACCCAGCATAATTTACAAATCAGACGACGGTGACGACGTCATCAAAACCAAAATGCAGTTATAATGCACTTGGAGGAGTGAGAGCGAGTGAGCAAGAGAGAGGGAGAGAGGGAGAGAGAGCTGGAGGCAAACATAACGTATACAACCCGTGTGACAGCTGCCAGAGGGCGAGGCACCATCTCAAAGGTGTTTAGTCAACATGAACAACGACAACGACAACGACAGCAGCAGCAGCAACAACTCGGAGTTATGTGCGGTAGGTCGGCCGCAGCTAAAATTAAATTTATTCATTGTTGTCTTTGGAGCCAAGCAAACGCCAGTCAAGCCACAGAGCAGCTGCTCTACAGAGCGAGAAAATGGCGAATTGCCCGCCCGAAATGATGGCTCTGTAAGCATAACGGCCGCCATTAATTATACGCAAAGTGGCCCAGGCTAACTCCTTGGGCTGGCGGCTATCAAGGAAATTAGAGCTTAGGGGCTGCAGTTGGGTTAAACTAGGGGTGTTTAGAGCTGATTAAAGATATTTTTAAATCTCTCTTGAATTAAAGTTTCCTCTGAGATGGAGATTTTTTAGTAAAGTTAAATATTTAAAGCTGGAATTTTTTTTTAAAGAAAATTTTACAGATTTTAGTAAAGCTCAAGGCTTCCAAGGATCATTTTTAGTTCTTAATTAAATCATTTAAAATATCTTTAAAGTATGAAATTTCTTTCTTTAATTTATCCCTCTTTTAAAATAATTTTGTAAACCCCTTAAATCCACTTAATTTCTCACAGTGTCCTGGCTCCTGATGCCGCTCCAGCTGGCTGCTCCCGGTGCTGTGTGCACTCAGGATTTGGCTCTGGGGCGTATTACAGCTTTTACAAATCGTAAGCATAATTTATTTTCCTACAACTTGGAGGAGCGGCGACGCTCGAGGAGACATTGTTGGTGCCATTGTTATTCTCTCGGAGAAAGGCAGGAAGGAGGATGGATAATAATGAAATGACCAAGTTTTTGGATTAATTTGTAGCCGCTTTGTCGCCATAATCATCTCTCTGTCTCTCATTCGGTGTGTGTGCATTTTGCAGTTGATTGAATGGGATGAATGTGTGTGCCCAAATATTAGATTATCACGAGGTAAACTTAATTACGTTTATTATCATAGTTGGCAAGTTAATTATGTGTGCCTTGTGGGCTGTATTTTTCGCCAACTCTGTTGCTAGAGTCATAAATCCAGACAGGCGTTAAATCTGCGCCTCAAATGGGCCCATAAAGTCAACACCTCAAAACTCAACTGTCGCCCAGCACAAAACAACAGCAGAGTAGGGCCCACAGCCTCTCGGCTGGGTTGTACTACATAGGCAATCACAGTGGCGGCACAAATGCTTAAACACGCTCAAATAAGTCACATGGCGGGCCACGCCCACACACAAACGCAAAAGCGAACGCAAACATACACACACAGACACACACACATACCAATACAGACATAGACACGAACGAATCGTTAAATATAACGCATACGCAGCGTTGGCTGTAGCAGAAGTAGCAGTGGCAATGCCATAAGAAAATAGCTCGAAATATGTTAATAATGAGATGTGAGCGGGCGCTGACTGCTAAATATTATACAAATACCCATATATATAATATATATACATATATATATGTAGATGTAGTTGTGTAAAAAAGGAAAGCACTGGCACACACGCAGTGTAAAGTCTTGCAAATCTACATAAACTCGGTCAAGGACACTGCAGCTGATGCTGAAGCGCTGAAACGGAATCCGAGGATGGGGATGGGGATGCAGATGAGGATGTAGCTGGGTGTAGATGGGGACTGCGGCACAGCCACCCAAATTGCCTTTAAATATAATTATTTTCCTTTTATGCGACGTCAGTGACAGGACTGAAGGATTGCCGCTCTGCCAGCGACATTTAAATTTAGACCAAACGAACGCACTCACACAACGGCATCCATTTCGCTTGCAGATACGCTGCCAGATAAGAAAAGTCACTTTTATGACGTCAGTAAACCATTTTAGGCCGTTTTCCTTGCTTCATTTTTTTCTTTTTTTCTTTCTTTGTTTTCCCTCTTTTCCGAGCGCGCGCAAATGGCAGAAACAACAGCAACAAGACCGAGGTTGGAGGACGGCTTGGAACTACAATAACAGAGCGCACGAAGGACCTTCTCTTTTAGTTGGAGCAAAGAGCAGCCTCGGAAAAGCTCCTGCTCTCTCGCTCCGACTCGCTCTCTCTCTCTCTCTGTCTGTCTCTCATTTCGGCCATTACCATAAAATCAAATCACAACAATAACCATAACCATATAGCAAAGATTTAATAACTGTGATTGGGATTTGAAAAATGAATTTTCTTTCTCTGGTTTCACTCGTCCTGCCGCTGCTGTAGGTGAGATTATTTAATGGCTTTCCCCATTTTATCCAACGCATTTGGCATTGAATTTCCCAGCACTTGTGTAAATGTAATTGAACTTTCCATGATTTGTTTTGGCAAACAAAAAAATATTGAAATTGTTTTTCGGTAACAGCTCAAATGATTTGGAAAATGATAACCAGAGGAGGGCCTTCCCTCTGACAGGATTTCCATTAAATTTTGAGTGACTTGGGCGCGGACACACTCCTCTGCCATTTCCAATCAAATTCAGTTACCGCAGGAAATCTGCATTTGAACATTTTTATAATTTCCGGTCTTAGGTTCTGTCGTTTGTTGCTTAATTTCCGTCACCTGGCGGCCCCACATAAACAAGTAAAGTTGCTTTTTGAATGCAGAGAAATAAATTGAGATTTGTTTTTGGTAAATTTATAAATTTATGGATTAACAAAAAAAGTATGTACTTAAAAATTATTATTATTTTTGTAAATTTTTAATACAAGCTGAAAATGTGAAATAGGAATTTTTATCTTTTTCAAGAAAGTTTTTAAGCTCTCACTTATTTCATAATTTATTAAATTAGTAAACAAGTAATAACCAGTTCCTCTATAATTTTTTAAGAATTTTTTCCCGGTGCATTTGGACTCTCCCTTCGATTTCTCACACCTTTCATAATTATCAAACTGTTGACATTGCCGCTTCAATTTGGTTTTATGTCAGTTCATTTTGTTTACTTGATGCGCCGCTCAAATTTGTTAGCCGCCCTCGTCCTCGCACGTTGTTTTTCCTCTTTTTTTTGTTCAGCTTTGTGTTTCTTTCTTTTTTTTTCTTTTTGGACCCGAACTCGGACTCTCTGTTTCTAGGCCAAAGCTCTATCAAAAATCCAGCCAGGAGCAGCCAGCTCCCCGGCCGCTGTGGAAAAGCTTCCTTGCGGCTGTTGGCGGCATTAAATACAGCCGACAACCGACAGCCGACAGCCGACAGGCGAGCGACCGACACACACAGATTCTGACTCTGAAGTCTGGACGGGCGAAGTGTTTTGAAATCCAATTACCAGCGCAAATTTAATTTGTTGCTGCACTCGAGGAAAAAGTTACCAACACCGCCGCGCTGATAGCCTATGAAAATTGTTTAGCTGCAATAAAGCTATGTCGGCGGGGGGAATAAGGGACCCTCTGGATGGCTATCAGTGCCGCCGACTCTGGATTTTCCGGCTGAACCGTAGGGCGGCATCATCAAGTGGTCACCAGATAGAGAGGGAAAGACAGACAGACAGAGAGAGAGAGAGAGCGTCAGAGAAAACCCGAGCAGAGCTGGAAAAAGTTTAATTTGAAAAAGGTTTTCAGGTTTTCTCGTTTTCGTTGTACTTTTGTTTTGTTTGGTATTTGTTTTGTTTCTCGCTCTCCTCTCCCCCCTGGCTGGCTTTTTATTTTTATTAATTTTGTTGGAGGTGTTGAATTATGAGCAAAGTTCATGAGCCTGGGCCGGGGCTGGTAACAATTTATAAGCCAAATAAAGCCATGTTATGGCCGGAGGCGGTTTTGAGTAGCGTCGCGTCGCTTCGCGGAGATGGGTTAAATTCCCAGTGGCACCTCGGGGCGCCGGGTCTCTCTCTCTGCCTTAACCCCAGCTAATTGCCTAGAAACTGCCAGCCGGAATGATGGTGCAAAAGCAGAAATCACAAAATATGACTGGCAACAATTTGGTTAAAATTTCCCTTTTATACACGCGGCCATTATTCCGCCATCTATGTATTTTATTTTTATTTTTTTCTTGCTCTTTTACCCGCTTTGATTAACCTTTTTAATGCTCTTTGGCTGCGGCGGGGTCTCTGCTCTTCATTTCGCATGCAATATTCATAAAAAGGTCGCAATTTCATTTCGATAAATTCTTGGAGGGCTCAACTAGGCAACTTGGCATCCGCCGCATCCCATTTACCATTTACCGAGTCCCATTCTCGGTCTGAGCTCTAGTCCCTCTGTCCAGTCTCAGCCTCATTCTGAGTCCATTTCCATTTCCCTGGCCCCAACAATATGCTTCTTTTTTATTGTTGTCGATTATTGTTGAGTTTGCCAGCGTTGTTATTTCGTATTTGAACTATGCCTGGACTCTGTTAGTTTTCCACTTCTTTTCTGGCCGCATCCAGAAAGGCATTTCACACTGAGCGAAATGGCGGCCTGCTGATTGATTGGATTTATATTTGCCATTTAGATATATATATTTATATACGGGATACATTTTCGCCAAGTGCTGGCTGCCTGCGGCTCTCCAGCTGCTGCCATCTAATTGTTGGCAATGCGAAAACTGAGAACTTGTCTATGAAACTGAAGCTGGAGGCTGTTACTTCGGCTCCCCGCCTCGGCAGGCAAATAACAATTGCTCTCCACTGACAGGCCTTCTGGCCAGGATTCGCCAGGCAGCATCCCCATGCTGATGATGATTCCCTGCCGCGTTTTGACCAGCACGAAATGCCTCGTGCAACTTTAAACTGGAGTGAAAGGGTCTAGGGGGGGAGACGAAGAGGAGCTAGGGGGACGACAGAGGCGTGACTGCTGGCCACTGCACAATGGGCCCATAATTTCAGAGGCAGACAGCCATTGGAGAGAAGGAGCTGCTGCTGCTGCTGCTGCTGTGGCACAAACCGAATGCGAAACCGAATAGGAATCTGAATCCGAGACTGGACGCTTAAGCACAATGCCCCACTAAATTACAGTTAATGTTTATTTCTTTTGCCACCCCGTCGCCTGGCCTGCTTTAGTCCTTTGCCTCTTTCTACACTCTAGAATCCTTTACAGAGAAACAAAAAACCCTCAACGAAGGAGACTTTCAAGCTGTTCAGGAAATAAGGTCCTTAAAGGTGCTTAAGCGAAAGCAAGGACTTAATTATTATGAATAATTTCATTTAAAAACGAAAGCCTATTTAAAACCTTTTTAATGATAAAGATTTCTAGTTTGGTCTTCGATTTTTCCCCCAGTGCAGAGTCCCGCTTCAAGAGGAGAATTGTCGACGACTCTCCTTGGCTTTGTTTACATTTCTAATCTCTAGGCGGCCAGTGGCAGTTCGACTTCCATGAAAACCCCTTGGCGGATCCCCCCCTGACTGGTTGCTAGTTACTGCATTTCGATTGTATCTTTGACTGCTGTGGGTTCCCCCCTTCTTGGCTACGTCCATGTCCTGGCCTGCCTTGGTTTTATTTTTGCCTTTGTTTTATATTCTTTTTGCGTCTTCCTCTTTGGCTGTGGACAATGGTTTATTGAGTTATGGCTTGCATGCGGATATCCGCCTCTCTCACAAACACACACACACATACAGAGATATAGGATATAGAATCTCCTGCAAAGCACATTCGCACACACACACACACACAGACATAGGGCTGTGGCACATTTATATAACTTTGTTATTGGCTCCACATTGAGGTGTCGGCGGGGCAGAGTTTTCCCTTGGCCGTTTCACTGCCTGCTGAGATTGCCAGCTATAAATTAGCAACATTTTCATGTTTGCTCATAAAATGTATACAATTTTCCTTTTGTACTAGTTTTGCGCTCTATAAATTTATCGTTTACTTACCACCAACGGCATGGACAAGGGGACAAGGAGAGTAAATGAAGAGTATTGGCTTACCTGCAATGGCAAAAATTAAAAGAAGAAATTGAGAATTGTTAGTGTTTGCATATAAATATTGATATCAATAATTTAGGTGAAAAGTCATACACACGCAGACACACACATGCAATGTATACACACATCCTTTGCCAATCTTCAATGCGGATAAATTGCATTTTGATGTCGACCAGAAAGTTATGCAAATTGCATTTTCTAGGGCGACAATTGGCGCAGTTTTTAGCAGCCCCAAAAAGTAGGCAATTTTTAATTGGCAGATCCTTATAGACAGGATAATTTGCATATGTAGGAAAGGATATAAAGAATCGAGGAAATAAAATGGAAATACATTTTTTGATTTAACTTTATTTCCTTGCATTTGATTTAAATTGTTAGAAATTAGTTTAGGAGAAGCACCAAGGATAAAATGATAAAAATAAAATAGCATTTAATTTTTAGGATGAAGTTTAAAATTATATTTTTTTAATATAAATCAAATATTAAATTGTGTTTTAGATATTAATAAATAAGTTTACTGACAAGTTTTCTTGGAGAAAAGCTTAAAAGACTAAAAAACTAATTTGCTGGTAAGAAATGATCTGACAACTATATTTTAAATTTTACATTTAAATCAACTAGAAATTGATGAACTTTTAAACCCTAACTACATATTTCCTTCCCAAGTTTCTTATAAAATCTCCGACAAAAATTTAATTAAAAATGTAGCAAGCCAAATTACAAGTCGACTTTATTAATTGAGGGTTATTACAGTTTAATTGTCGAGCACCATAAAGACCCATATATCTTTCTGGCTTCGTTTTTTTCATAATTTTCCTTTTTCTTCCCTTCACAAAATTAGCCATTAAATATTTTCCATAGTTTTTATTTGAGTTTTCCTCCTACAATCTCGTGCTCTTCGCGCGCTTTCCTCATTAAGAACTTTTCAGGGGACAACTCAATCTGGGACATTTCAATTTCAACTTAATTTCTCAACTTAAGGACCTAATCTGCCGCTGTCATTGTCCTTAATTGTTGACCAGCGACAATAACAGCAAAGCTAAATGGAATTCAAGTTTTAGGCCCCTCTTCTTTGAGATTTGTGACGGGGACGCGGCCAATTTAGTTGATGGCTTCATTCCCCCTGGGCCTGGGTCACCCCCACCCCACCAACCCGGCCATAAACACCTCAAAGGATATTCGCCATATTCCCTCAAAAAGGACCGACCCATCCCCCTTCCGCCACTTAAAGGCTGAGCACGGGAAAACATCGCTTTATAAAAGATGCAAATATGTAGTTGTAACATTTAATTATATTCATATCTTTAGCCCCATTGCCGGCCAGGTAATCTGAGCGGGGAGCGGGTAACGGAAGCGGAAATGACGATGGGATGGGTCATGGGATGGGGCGTGGCATTTCTGCGAACTGTGCGAAAAGCGCACAAAATGCTGAACACATGCCAATTACGGGTAGCAAACGGGGGGAGGGAGGGGGGAAAGAGCTGTCGAGGTGCCAAAATGAGGCCTGAGAAACTGCTGCCGCTGTCGAAGCTGTCGAGGTGAAGAAGGTCGCATTTCCAGCTTCTGTCCTTCTGCCCTTCTACCGGCTTTCACCCTTCTGCTGACACCTGCTAAGGTGCACAAGGCAAAACTGTTGTCTACTTAAGGTATTTGTTCCTTTTGATCAAATTAATATTATCCTGTTTAAGGTTATTAAGAAAGGTAGCCATTTTGTAAGAATTTTAGGGACTAGTTTTTCAAGGTTTTAATATGGAAAATAATACCCAAATTTCTTCGAGTGTGTGCCAGGTGAGTTGTGAGGTGCTGAGCAGTTGTGGGATGGCGGCTTAAAATGCGCGAATGCCGAAACGACATTTACATGTTACACACAAAGAAATGCGTGCGGGGGGATGTCAAAGGGGAGAGGGTAAAGGGCCCGCGTGTGCGCTCATGTGTTGCCATACACCACCCATAACCCACAGCCCACAACCCACACACACACACTTATCCCGGTCGGTAGTTGTGCGTTTTTTGCACATTTTATTATTTTTTATGACTGCGCGAGTATAATCTTTTGACATGGAGGCAAACGCAAACGCAACGCAAACGAAACGAGAAAGAAAACGTAACGGAACGACATCGTTTGCCATTTCAGGACCTGTTCCCCAGCAGGAAGGAAGAAATCAAGAGGCGAACGGAGGCGAAAACCTGCCGAAACAAGCCAAATGGCAGCCAGGAAGCGGCTTTTTATTCGGTTAACTTGATTTGCACTTGAGAGAGGAGCCATGTGTGTGTGCGTGCAAAAGTGCTATTTCCTCCTGCCCAATTTCAGGACTCTTCCTGACAACCCCCTCTCCTCCCACGTCTGCTCATTGATGTTTCTTTTTAACCTGCCTTCCCAAGATATCATCTTACGTGGTTTTCATTTCTTTCTCAGAATTTCTCAGTTTGTTTCTCATTTTTATTTTATATGTATTTCTCGATTAAAGTGCTGAAATGAAAAATCTTCCCCTTTCACGATTTCCTTTCCCGCGTCATTGGTTTTCATTTAAGTCAAGTCTGGCTACAAGGGCTTTTTCACAGAAATCTCAAATATGACAAACTGAAAACACTGTAAATGCTATAAAGAGATATGAATTCATCAATTTTCTTTGATGGAAAATTGAGAGTAGACTAGTTGAAGCTTCAAATAAAAGTTCATCTTAGTTATTGCACCAAGTCTGACTTGTAATATTCCTTTGACTAAAGAAAAATGAAATATTTGAGCTAGTTTTTAATATATTATTTAATAAACCTTCATTTAAACATTTGCTTACACATTTTTTAGATAAAATTCCTAGCTTTTAGAAGACCAAAAACCAAATATAATTTACAACAATAAAAGATTTCTTAATACTCTTTAAACAGTCAGTGTATGAATGTCCTTTGGATATACCGCGTTATACATTTTTCAGAAATTTGCAAACGGCAAACGAAGAAAAGCGCCGGAGTTGTACTTCCAACTCCTTTTGAAGGATGTGCAAAGTTTACTTTTTTCTGCACTCGGATGCTTTTTCTTTCATTTGCCGGGCTTGAAACTTCTCGGGCGTACTTAAGGCGAGAGGACTGTGAGTGGAAAGTTGTGTAAGTGTTTTTAAATCCCTTTCAGAGGCGCCCGGGCTTCGAGTGCATCTCATCGAGTCGTTGAGAGACCCTAAATTATGCCCAAGTAGCCGGAGACAACCAGGTATCCATGCATCCAGTTATCCTGGTATCCATGTATCCAGGTATCCAATATCCCGGTAGCCAAGGGCAATTAATGAGCACCTCTACGCGGGCCGGCAAAGGGGATGACTTAAAGGAATCCATTTATTATTTCGGTTTGGCTCGGGGAAATGCGCTTAAACATCATAAGCCTGCATGGGCTGGGCATTGGGATGCTCTCTGATCAGCTTTTGGCCACCGCAAAAGGGATATAAAGTGGCCACTCCCTCGGACTGCGGACTGTGGACTGTGGACTATGGACATTCGACATTCGACATTCGGAACTCGGCACTCGGCACTCGGCACTTGGCCATGTGTTACTCGAACACACCCACATACGGCCGCAGCAGCCAAAAGAATTATCGAAAAATGAAAATGAATTCAAGGCAGCTCCCATTTTCCTCCCCCCCATTGGATTTTCTGGGTTAAACCGAAGAACCCAAGCCCTTACTCGTACTTGGGACAAGTTTTGGCTCAAGGCTTTTAGCATTTCATAAAATCATTTGGCAGAGAAGATGGCAGGAAAAAAGGATGAAATTAAACTGAACAGACGCGAGCTGCAGTTTATATCCACACTTCATGACAGATATGACTTATAGTGTGTGGCCAAGGATCCGCTTTGTCATTCCTGTTATCTTCTCAGGGTATTGTTATCGAAAGCCAAAGAAAAAGGGAAAAATGGATTTTTTAAATTTACAAAAATAGATTTTAAGTAGCAAAAATGTTGGTAAAAAATGGTATTATAGGTTTTTGTTACAGGTAATTATTATTGTATTCAATTTAATGTCAAAGCATCGAAATTTAAATTGGTAAAATATTTTGAAATCCCTAAAAAATATTTAAAAGCATGGAATTTAATTTTTAAGTTTTCAAATTGAATGTTATATTGGTATTTACTACAATTATACAATTAATAACATTTTTATGGTTATTTAACTATTTACAACAATTACCTAAGTCTAAAAATCAACAAAAAACCTTTCTTTAAAAATTTTTTAATTGCCTTTATCTAACCTACAGTAATATCCACGTATCCATCCACGTATTACATCCAATCCAATATCGGGCGTAAATAGAAATATATAAAAAAGGATCTCATATGTGCGTGAGTGCAAACTTTAGCTGACAGCTCACTCTATCTCTCTCTAAAGGACGACGAGTATCAGAGCTGCTGTCCAACTATAGAGGAGAAAAAAAAAAAACCAAGCAAAAGAGGATGGAACTTAGTTCCAAACTTTGCACCAGAAATACGTGGCAAAAACTAAAAAAAAAAAACCCGTCTAGATGAAGAAATGAGGAAAAAACTCAGTTCGTTGGTCAGCGGCAAATAAGAAAACTGTTATTTTTGTGTCAAATACTTTGGCCAACTGTCCACGTCCAACTTTCGCTGACAGCAGCAGAAGACTACTGGCTGCCGCCCCCGCACCTCACATTCTCTTTAATTCAGTACCCCCTTCAGGGCCTCCTGCCACGTCCTTCCCCTTCCGCCCTAATGCACTCGCTGCAAATTAATATTGCAGTTTTTCGCCGCCTTCCTTCTGCCCCTCTTTTTTTCGTCTTTGCCATAGTTTGAAGATGCGAAACTTTTTCCCCGAGAAGCTTGTAATACAAAAATTAGTTTCTTCACTTATTGAAATGTCAATGGAATGTCAAGCGTGCTGGGGGGATAGGAGAGGGGAGTGAAAGGGGTTTGGAGGTTGCGTCTTCAGCCAAATTGTAATTTCCACGTCTGAACATCTCTGTTTCTTGGTTGCACTCAGCAAAAAGGGTAGAAATTCTAGGAGAATATTTAGAAAATCTTTAAATATGTCTTCGAAACCTAACAAGGTGGTTTTTTAATTTTGGAAATATGAAAAATTTATGGGTTTATTTTTAAAGAAATAAAAGACTGCATCATAGATTTAAATTAAATAATTTCAGGGCTTTTTGTACTCAGAAATTCTATTTGGAAATCGAACAAATCTATTTGGAGGAGAAGAATTATTTTCTAAATTTTATATTACTTAATAAATAAAAAATAATATAATTAAAACTCTAGCTAGAAATTTGTAGGTATTCTTGATAAAACTGCCTAAGAGGGTAACTTATTTCCTGCTAATTTTTTCTAAATTTTTTTTTTTAGATTCTGAGGCAATATCTGTCTCTTTTTATCTTGAATTTATTATTTCCCAACAAAAATGTTATGAAATCATGTTTGTTAAGTAATAATAATTTAAAAATAAAGAGCTAAAAATTTCTAAATTTTAAGGTTTAATTTTTTCCATAGTGTGAGCCCTTTTTTCCGAGTAACCTTTCCACGCCCTTCTTTATCCTTTGGCCTGCTCTGCGTCAATTTGCTTGAAATGCTCTGTGCCAAATGATTTAGCGTTGCACGGGGAATCCCCCGCTGCCTCCTCCTTTGCACTCACACACCCACAAACACACACCTGAAGGGAAAGGGGGGAGGACCTGTAAAAAGTTTTTAGCTTTTGTTTTTTTGCGTGGCATGGCCTCAGCTGTTTGGCAGCGCGCTCATCAATTTGCCCTAATGATATCAGCGGGTGGAAATGTGCCAACGGTGGGTGGGAGGTGGAGCAGCGACACGAAAAAAGGTGCGAAAATGAAAATTAAACAAAATTAAAAAGGGAATTCCCCGAGCAGTCATCTCCGATAAGAAGGCAAAGCTAATGAGCAGAGAGAGCGAGAATGCGGGCTGAATCCAAAACTGGCCAAAGTGGCTTATGTGTTTACACAGTGTTATTTTTTTTTGTATTTCCCTTTCTAAATCTCCCTCGCAGGTCCTTTTTTCGATAGCTGTTCTTAGCCTAATGAATGTCATCCTCTTTTGCTTTCTTCCTTTTTTTTTCAGGGTTTTCTTTGGGCAGCTCCCTTCGGTTATCAGTCAGAAAAACCACAAAGTCGCATAAATTAATGTCTTGCCACGCATTTAAAATGTGTTCAATTTGGTGTTGCTTCATGGGGGGTAATTAATCAATTTGATTGATCATTTCGATGGCCGCGAGCTGCCCGGGGACTCGTCCGTTTCCGGTCCTCCCCCAGGATAAATGCAAATAAACCGAATGTCAATATTGTTAATATTTAAGTACTTTAAATTATGCAAGCTCATTAAGCCAATCGAGCTGAATGCCAAATGCAAAAGTTGTAATCAATACCCATTGCTGGCAGCTCCCCCAAAACTTTATCATTCGATTCAACCCGAAAAAAAATCGTAAAAAAAAAAGAAGCTAAAGGGGGAAATGGATGGAAAAAAGTTGTGCCTGTCAAAGTGTCATAAAAAGTTGGTGAAAAATTGTTGAATGCACACAATGAGCTGACAGTTTAGTCAAATTATATTATCAGCAGAAAAACTATTTTCGACTGAATGGACAAACTGAAGGACCAAACCAGACCAGAGCAGACCAGACCAGAGCCAGGCCAAACCAGTGGAAAAATGAATCGAAAAGCAATCATCTCGTGGCCGTTGCCTGCTCAATATTTCAGCTGGTAATGATGACGCTGGCCATCATGTCATTGATGAAGTGGGCACACGCAAATTGTATCAAAAATGCACAATTAAAAGGGGGAAGAGGGGCAGCCGGAGCCGAGGCGAATCCTCTTGAAAATTCATCAACTGGCACGAACACTCCGGTCCCCATACCAGCGAACAAGGATCTCCCATTACAGGGGCTCAAAAGGAGCTTAACAGTGGCGGCGGCATCGGCAGCGACCCCCGCACCACATCCTGTGGACAGCGCAAAGCTTTTAAGTCCCCCTCAAAGGACGCTGCCAGCATCCTGTTTTCCCCCGTTCCCGTTCTCTGCTCTCAGTCCTCGGTCACTTAACAGCAGAGCTTTCACGAAGCTTTCAGCGGCATGTTAAGGCTCTGGCAGCAGGCAGGCGATTTACATTATTCAAACATAGCCCAGCACTTTTAGCCCTGTTTGCTCAGCACCCCCGATACAGTAGAGTCTGGCTAAGACTGAAACGTGCCTCGGAGCTAAGGCAGGACTAATGGCCAGGGCTTCCGCCGGCTTAGCATTCGAAATTCGATTCAATGAGGAATAGTAGTAAGGAATAGTAAGCCTTTTTGGCACAACCAACTCTTTCCTCGACCACATTTCCATACAATTTATCTAATGGCTTCATCATTACCATTATCATTATCGTTATTTATCAATGGGGCAGCCATAGAAAGACCACACCACACACACACTCAACAACCAAGCCGGCGGCCACAAACACACACACATCACACATTTGTAGTGCAAAACTTGGGACTGGGCTTATCAAAACACAACACACAAGCACACACTTGCATTATACACACACGCACACGTGACGGCAACGAAGAAAACGTGGCTTCAGCGCTTAATCGCATTTGGAATTGACCACTTTTTGCTCTATTTTCCATCTTGGCCACAGTTCTTTGTGCTTAGTTTTTTGTGCGTGTGTGTGTGTGTGTGTCGATACTACCAATAGTGTCGGTGTCGGCCACCGGGCCTAATTGTTTGGGCCTGAACAGAGCTGCATTAGGCTGAGATTTGTGCTCACATCACGCATACGCCACAATATTACGCATACGCACTGTGTGCCGTGTGCGTGTGTGTTTGCGGCTGGTTTTATTTTTATTGCCACCGAAGTATCATGTGAAAACAAATGAGCTGCTGGGGTTTTCATTTTGGGAAAAGCGAGCTGCTTGAGCTGGTCTTAGGGGAGATTAACAAAATGCTTAATCGCAGCTTGACACACAGGCACATAAAACACTCGGTCACACACACACATACACTCTTTATTGACATTTACTTGCTTAACGTGCTTGTAGCTCGGCTCCTTCTTTTATTGTTATTATTATTGTCGCGTTGAGTTTGTTGCTGATGCTGCTGCTTTTGTTGTTGCCTTAGGAGGCTTCTGCTGCTGCTGCTGCTGCTGGCTGCTTTTCGCTTGCCTGTCTTTCACGTTCTACAAAATTGCAATAAAGCGAATTTTTCCTCGCGTTGCATACTTTCGAGCGGCGCACATCCACACACGCTTTGCGAGAGAATTTTTGCAGTTACTGCGGGCTCACTTTGCTCGCTGAATTTTAAAACAATTTTTTATACACAATTTTCCATCGCTTCGGCGGCGGCGGCTGTGACAGGCAGCACTCCGCTTCGAGTCCGCAACTTTATTTATTGCAATATTTTCGTTAGTTGCAAATCTGGCACGCGCACCCACACACACGCACGTCGCTCGCACACACACACACCCATCCATACACATCAACAACACCACACCGAATTTCGGTTGATTATAAAACGACAGAGCAAAAGTTAGCGCAGCGCCAGCAAAACAGCAAAACAGCAACGGAGCAGAGCAGCAATGACAGCGGAAAATGCGGTGCGGAGCGTACGGCGGCTGGGAAATTGCCGAGGAAAGCCGAGAAAATTAGAGAATACCATGCGAAAGCGGCCGAGTCTGACGAAGAGAAGCTTTCGCTGTAGCATTGGCAGCTGCTGGAAGGGCAGCTGGAAGGCCGCCAAGAGCGAGCAGCCAGAGCGCATGCGCCGCTGCAAAAAAGCTGGAAAAGGCCATCTGGCGGAGAGAGGGAATTTACATTCAGAGAGAGAGAGCTAAAGCCAGAGAGAGCCACAACCAGAGAGAGTCTGTAACCATGGTTACTTGTTTGCATTCAATTAATAATTTAAATTGCAGAATGGACGATAAAAATGGATGCGAC
>JAEIIL010018858.1:0-18004 GCA_018905715.1 Drosophila lini
TTCTATATAGTTTTTTTATGAAACTAATTTCCAAGAGAACCTCAATTATTATGAATATGTGAAAATGATTCGTGGTTTTCGTCTAGTTCTGCCTTATTTTGTGTTTTCATTTCTGTTTTGATTAGTAAGCTTTCGAGAGAGAATTTCCAGAGAGAAAGGCAGCTTTTTTGCCATTAGAAATGGTTCTTTGTTGGGAATAATGCATATATATATACACATCTTTATATATTTAGGAATTAATGCAATCTAGAGCCACAGTTTATCATAGATAAGAATTTTCTTTGTTTTGCATTCCATTAAACAATTAACAATATAATTATGACAATTTTTCCATTCGGAGGTGTACTCCCTCCTCGGAGCCGATAAGGAAAATTCGCCGGGAGAACCTAATGGGGATCTGAGTGCGCTCCGTTCGGCTGAACTTGAAATTCCTCAACAGGTAAGTGATTCCCACCTTCACCTGCAATTTGCCAAAGCGTTCTCCAATGCAGTTCCTTGGTCCCTCGCCAAAGGGCAGGTAGGCAAAGGGATGGCGGGCCTTGATCTCCTCCGGATCAAAGCGACTCGGATCGAACTTCTCGGGCTCCGGATACAGCTCCGGATCGTGGTGGATACTGTGAACGGGAATCATTATCTTGGTGCCTGACTCTATGATCAAATCACTATCCGGCACCGAGTACTCCTTGGTGGAGCGCCTCAGCAAGTGCGGCAGTATGGGGTATTTGCGCAGCGTCTCGGACACCACTTGCTCCAGATAGGGCATTTCCTGGAAGGACTCGTAGGTGAGCTTTGGTACCGACAGGATCTCCTGGCGCAGCCTATCCTGGATGTCGGGATTCAGGGCCAGTTCGTACAAACAGAAAGCCATGGTGGTAGAGGAGGTATCGAAGCCAGCCAGAAAGAAGACCATGGCCTGGGCGGCAATCTGCTCGAAGGAGAGGGCTCGCTCGTTGGCCCCATCCTCGCCGAGCTCCATGAGCAACTGGATGAGGTCGTTGCGTTTGATATTCTCCCGCCGCCTATAGTCCAGGGTCTGACGCACGGTGTCCAAAAAGAACTCGCTCACCTCCGGACGGAAGAGACGCAGTCGCAGCATCCTGGCCAGCTGCGGCTGAGAGAACATAAAGGCCTGAACGAGGACTCCATGGAGCGGCTTCGAGGTCACCGATCTACCCATCTGCCGGAACTCTGAATCGGGATCCTGCAGACTATTGCACTCGAGTCCAAAGGCACAAGACCCTATAACGTCTGTGGTGAAGCGAGCGCACAGATCCTTGGCCTCAATCTCACCAATCTGGAGACCACATGCCTCCGTCAGTTTCTCGCCCACCTGGAGCATGTTGGGGAACATAAACTTCATCTTCCCAGAGCTGAAGACCTGCGTCAGGTTCTGGCGCAGCCAACGCCACTCGGGTCCGTCCAGGAAGAGCAGATTTCCCGTCAGCGGATCATCACGGACATTGTGGAAGAGTCCACGATCGGTAAAGCTGTTAAAGTCACTGATCATTATCTTCCGGATCAGCTCCAGATCCATGACGAAGAGCGCCTTGTTCACGAAGGTGAAGTAGCCGCAGTAGCGTTCCGTTCCCCGGAACTTTGTGTAGATCCTACGATTGATGTCTGTCCAGTGAAGTTCCTTGCCAAAGCCCTTCATATTTCCAATGAAATATATTGGTTTTTCACCAGCCACGCCCCTGCGGCTCCAGTAGGCATAGTGCCGCCTTAGCTTGATATAGAGCAGGAAACAGGCGGTGATCACGAGAATCAAGAGCGTCGACATGGTGTTCACAACGCGGTCGAACGGCAACTGAGGATGAGAGTGGAGCTCTGGCTCACTAAGTGCTTGGGTAGAAAAGCTTTTTGTGGCTTCTCTCGGTTCTGATTCTCTCTTATACTGTGGGCAATGCATTTATCTGAATGATATATACAAATGTTTTATCTTTATGACGTCATTAGTCGTCATTTGTTTACAAATTGTAACAATTTTAGCGACAATAATATGACAAAAATAACTATACAAATAGTATCATATAAATAAAGCTTTTATTAAATTCTAAAAGATTTTGTTAAAAAGTCGTATGGTATATAAATTTATAAATGCAAATTAAAGCTTTACCTTTGGTTAATAAAATGAAAAGGTATACGTTAAGGAACATTTGGGTTCATACTCAATCAAAAAGTTAAATTTCTAAACGACAATAGATAAAATCTATTTTTATTTAATTAAACCCCTACTCAGATTCTTTCCACTTTCAGGTGAATGCCATGCCTAGAAGATAGAGTGGGACTGCGAGGGTCCAGTTCCAGGGGAATCTCTGTTTTCTTCGAGATGCCAAACTTAAAGTGTCGGAGGAGGGAGACAATGCCGATCTTGGCCTGCATTTTCCCGAACCTCAAGCCAATGCAATTCCGGGGACCATCACCAAAGGGCAGATAGGCGAAAGGATGACGGATTTTAATTTGCTTCGACTCGAAGCGACTAGGATCGAACTTTTCTGGATCAGGGTATATATCCCCGTCGTGGTGGATGTTGTGCACGGGAATCAGCACAGTAGTTCCCTTCTCTATGACAACATCAGTGTTGGGAACCTGGTAGCTCTGATTGGTTTCACGCAGAAGTTGGGCAACAATGGGATGCTTACGCAGGGTTTCTGTAAAAGACGCTCAGTTAGAGTCAATGATATATGGATAGTCTGCAATGTTTTACTCACCCGAAATCACCTGCTCCAGGTAAGTCATTTCAGCCAAGGCATCGTACGTGATCTCTCCTCCTTCCACGTTGCTAAGGACGCTTTCAATCTCCTCCCTCACCCGCTGCTGGATCTCTGGCTGGAGAGCCAGCTCATACAGACAGAAGCCCATAGTACTGGAGGAGGTCTCGAAACCGGCAACGAAGAATACAAAGGATTGGGCAGCCATTTGCTCTAAAGTCAATCCCTTAGAGAGATCGATTCCCTTGCCCTTCCTAGCCTCTTCTTCGTCTTCCGCTCGAAGTTCTATCAGCTGATCGATGAAGTCGTTGCGCTTAACGCTGTTCTTGAGGCGATACTCCACGGTGCTCTTCACAGCGCCCATGAAGAACTCGGTGAGTTCATCTGGCAAAACCTTCATCCTCAACTTTCTGGCCAACTTGGCATTGGTGAAAATGAAAGACTGCACCAACATGGAGTGGCGGGGCTTCTCGAAGATCATGCGACCTTTGTTTCGAAACTCGGCATTGGGATCCTGGAGACTGTAGCACTCCAGACCGAAGGCGCAGGATCCAATCACATCGGTTGTGAATCGGGCGCAGAGTTCCTTGATCTCCACGTCGCCATCGTCCACGGAAGCCGCCTTCACAGACTTATCCATGGCATCGATCAAGTGGTGACCCACCTCCACCACCACTCCGGACATCTGCTTGATCTTGCCGGAAGTGAACACTGGTGTCAGCTTTTGCCGCATCGATTTCCATTCCTCGCCCTCCAAAGTAAGCAGGTGACCAGTTAGGGGATCGTCTCGGGTATTGTTAAAGATGCCACGATCTTGGAAGTAATGGAAGTCCTTGATCAACACCTGCTTGATGAGATCCAGGTCGATGATCATAGCTGTTCGCTTGAAGAACATAAACATTCCGGCGAAGGGAGCTTTTCCCTTGAACTTGTTGTAGATTCTTTGGTTGATGTCGCGGAAATGGTACTTCATTCCGACTCCCTTCATGTTTCCAATTAGGGGGAGGGGAGTCTCATGTGGCACCCCCTTGCGGGCCCAATAGGTGTAGGTGTTTTGGTAGAAATTGTAGGCCAAAGCCAAGACCACGCCCAGCAGGGCGAGTGTAAGGAACATGATCAGCGATGCTTTTCTACGCAGCAATATCTGAATTTACACTCAAATTTAACAAGTTCTTTGTGCCACGGAAGCTCTACCATTTAAGGTTTACTGATCACTAAAAAATAGCAATTAAAATGGCACTGATAATGAACCTATCTATAGCCTAAGCCACTTGATATACTCAGGTTTAGGTACACCTATTATATATATACATTAATCTGGTTCTGAATACTTTACTAAAGCTGACTTTACTTGCACAACGCAAAATGAGAACTGGAATATTTCTGATGAGGCACGAGGTTTATAAAGAGGCCAGAAGCTTTTTTATATTATAGAAGCTTTCTCTCTATTGGGAGTGCCTTGTTTTTCTACAAACACGATGATCACAACAAAACTGATAGATTAGCACCAAACAAATGCCGGCAAACTGCTGTGTAATGCTGAAGCGAGCGAGAATGTATCAGTGTTATTAGTTATTTTATGGCTGCACGCATAATCTCAACAAAAACTGATGTAAATGAACTTTCAGCACTTGCAGTAGGTACTTGAAAAGGTAGTTTGTACTTACACAGTCTGTAGTTTATTATGCGAATGTATTCATGGGGAGAGTTTGACTCATTACTGCCAAGAAACTAATGTTGATCTAGGTTAGGAGCTTCATTAATTAGTATACCTTGTATATAATGTAGAGTTTTCTAACTGCCTCATTGAAATTTAAATAATATATTCCGCTTTAATTCTCTTTGAAAATTATTTTATTATATTTTTTAAAGACTTTGAAATAGCAATCCTGCGATAATATTTTTTTATTAATCAATTTTTTAAAGTCTTTCCAGCTATGCAATTGCGTCATCTTGGCTACTCCGGATGGCACCTTGTCAATCGACTCCTGTTTGTCCTTTTTAATTGAAATGCGAGAATGAGAGTGTAAACAGGAAACGAGGAGCCTGTTGACTGAGTGGCAATGATTTGCTAGACGACTTGCCGGATGCCGTGCTCCTCTGGCCCGGCCTTTGAGTCTCGCCTTTAATTAAGCCCGGCAAGTGCAGGAATCAAATCATGCGTAAACTCAATGAAACTAACATAAAATCGAGAGCCTCCAGGGAAAATGTCAGAGGTGGTGGCGGCGATGGCCACCCCACCAGGTTTATTACAAAGTCGCGAGAAAATTTATGCGAAAGCGATTAAAGGCCCATTAAACGCTATTCCTGATGGACAGCCAGGGAAATGGAGTGGCTCGTCCGCCCATCTATCCAGCATCGACAGGACTCCAAGGACCTGTGTCTGCGGCTCTTCAGTAAATAATAAAACAGAGTCGCGCCTAAAAGCATTTTGTGACTGTGCGTGTGTGTGTTGGTTGTGCTTAAAGGATTTTGGCCCTAATGCTTACGGCCCGTTTTATGCCGCTAATGCGCCATTTTCCATTGGACATAAAAATCGTAACGCCGCCGTTAAGGCAGCTCGAACCATAAAACTCACAGCGTGACAAACGAAAATCAAAACAAAAGCCGAAATTAAATAATCTAGGAGCTGTGCCTAAGGAATATTATGGATATTATATAGATGGATGGATAGATGGCAGGCTCTTGCCGATTTTGATCGATTTATGGCCCCAAAAGACATAAGTTTAACAAGGAATATGTTAGGGAAGAAAAGGCATTTAAAATGATTTATAAATGGTTATACATATATGTTTGTTTGAAATACTAAATGTCTTGCAGAATTGATAATAATTCAGTTATATTATGTTTAAATGTAGTTGACGTAGTTATAGGTTGAAACCCTTATCTCAAGTTAAATTAAATTAAATTTTAAATGATAGATAATACTTAAAAAGTCGCCACCCTTGAGTATGATAAGTTAATAATTGCTATAATCTCTGATCGTTTAACAGACAATTTCTGCCCAGTCACTCTATCTGTGTGTCACTGCTCTCCCAAAATTATACCCATCGCACTTCCAGCTATATAAACAATTAAAACAAGTTTAAATATACATTTTGTTTTGGTCTGGGTTTGTTTTCATGAGTTTCAGAGAGCCAGAGAGCATGAGATATTAGAAAAGCTCGCACAGAAATCTAAAGTTGTCATGCTTTGAGGCAAGTTTTTTAGTTGTCGACGCGAGCCGATCAAGTGAGGTCGAGTATGTGATAGTATTGCCTTGGAAAGTGCTAAAATTTCGTCAGACAATCTGTGGGTGTTCCCCTAATAGTCATTCTCTACATGGCAAAAAAATAATTTTCGATTGTTTGAAGAACTAGAAAGCGGTCTGCTTGTATCTTACCTTAAATAAATAATATACTGCTCCTAGAACTTACTCCTGAAACTATTTAGGGCTTTGATAGTTTCCTAGACAGACATTTCTAATAACAAATATATATATATATATTTATATAAATATATATATTTATATAGATAAATAAAAATAAAAAATATATGAAAACCTCATTGATAAATCAAATTCCCAATCAGTTTTGGGAGTCCCTCAAATAACTAAAAATACCTTTATTAATATATGTTTGGTTCTCTGAATCATTTAACACAGGTGATAAGGTAATAGCTACCTAAATGTTTGAGACAAGATAAGAAACGTTTATTTTTTGGTATAAAAGTCAGCATTTGTCGACCAAATTATCAGTGTTCTCTGTGAGTTCAACTAGAGAAGTGTCAAGCGTTCGCCATGCTGCTAACAATCGCCCTGCTGGGCGTGGTCCTGGCCTTGGTCTACAATTTCTACCATAACACCTACACCTATTGGGCTCGGAAGGGTGTGCCCTACGAACCCCCACTTCCGGTGATCGGAAACATGAAGGGAATCGGATCCAAGTACCATTTCCGGGACATCAACCAGAGAATCTACGATCAGTTCAAGGGAAAGGCTCCTATCGCCGGAATGTTTATGTTCCTCAAACGAATTGCCATGATCATCGACCTGGATCTCATCAAGCAGGTGCTGATCAAGGACTTCAACTACTTCCAGGATCGGGGAGCCTTTAATAACCCGCGAGATGATCCCTTGACAGGACATCTCTTCGCCCTGGAGGGTGAGGCTTGGAAATCGATGCGGCATAAGTTGTCGCCAGTGTTTACCTCTGGTAAGATCAAGCACATGTCCAGTGTGATCGTGGAGGTAAGTCAGCACCTGGTCGATACCATGGATACGACGGTGAAGGCTGCTGCAGTGGACGGTGGAGAAGTGGAGATCAAGGAACTCTGTGCCCGCTTCACAACGGATGTGATTGGATCCTGCGCCTTTGGCCTGGAGTGCAACAGTCTCAAGGATCCCAATGCCGAGTTCCGGGCTATGGGACGCGCCCTCTTTGAGAGACGTCGTCATCCGCAATTAATTCAAGCTTTTCTCTTCACAAATGCCAAGTTGGCCAGAACTCTGCGGATGAAGGCGTTTCCCGACGATCTCACAGAGTTCTTTTTGTCGACTGTGAGGAACACCGTCGATTACCGGAAGAAGAATAACATTAAGCGAAACGATTTCATCGATCAGTTGATCCAACTGAAGGCCGAGAACGAAGAGGCGGCGCAAGAGGGCAAGGGAATCGACCTTTCACACGGATTGACCCTGGAGCAAATGGCTGCACAGGCCTTTGTGTTCTTCGTGGCTGGATTCGAGACCTCCTCTAGCACGATGTCCTTCTGCCTGTACGAACTAGCTCTGCAGCAGGACATCCAGGATCGAGTAAGGGAGGAAATTAAAAGTGTCCTCAGCAAAACGGAGGGAGGAGAGATCACATATGACGCTGTAGCCGAAATGACCTACCTGGAGCAGGTGCTGGCTGGTAAGTGAGGTATTTTTTTAGGCAAAGGGAAAACTCTAATGCAAATATTATCCTCAGAAACCCTTCGAAAGCATCCAATTCTTCCCCACCTCATAAGGGAGACCAATCGGGACTACAAGGTTCCCAACATGGACCTCGTCATTGAGACGGGCACTCAACTCCTGATACCCGTGCACAACATTCACCACGATCCTGAGATATATCCCCAGCCGGAGAAGTTCGATCCCAGTCGCTTTGAGCCGGAGGAAGCCAAGTCCCGCCACCCGATGGCCTATCTGCCCTTTGGCGATGGTCCCCGAAACTGCATTGGTTTGAGATTTGGAAAGATCCAATCCAAGATCGGTTTAGTCTCCCTGCTTCATAACTTCAAGTTCAGCGTCTCCAAGCGCACGGAAGTTCCCTTGATTTTGGGTACCAAATCGTTTACCTTAGCCACCGAGCATGGCATTCACCTTAAAGTGGAGAGAGTTTAAGTTTTTGATTATTATAAAAATAATTTTTTCAAGGTGTTTAAATAAATTAAAAATTTGTTGTGGGACTTAATCAATTGTAAAATAAATACGTAAACTTGTTGTTATTATACACATCATGTTTTCTCAACTTCAAATTTCTATATGTTCAAAAATTATTACTTCTGGGTATTTTATAATGTATATTATAATTTATAATTAATAAACACAATTTCATTGTTGTAGTCTTATTTTTTAATTTTTATTTAAACTTTGATTTGCTAACTTGTTTTGCATGTGAGACTCGTTAAGTCATGCCTCCTCACCAGTTATGGTTGTTGAAATTGGAACTGTTTTGGTTTTTAGGTACATTCGGGCGATAAAGCTTTGAAGAGTGTTTAAGAATTTGAAAGAAAAGATAACCGCGAATGAGGCACCACCCTCGAGTATGACTAACCCATACTTTATGGGGCATATTTAAATGTTTAACTCTACTATCAAAGTCTGAGTTTACTAATACTATTTTAATGATAATCTCGTAATAATTGTACCCGGTCGTACGCCAAGCCATAAAGCCTTTTAAAACGAATACATATATAATTGTATATATATGTGTATGATTTCAGAGGGAGTCAGATAGCTGAAGCGGTTGAATATGGAATACTATGGTATTTACTCAGCAAGCTGCTAAGTAGTCAGTAACTAAGTACGTTTTCCATTAGAGTCACTCCGTCGTAGTTGGCAAATATTTTGATTTTTGACTGTTGAACCAAGGAAAGAGCGGGGGAACCCCTTAGATTAGGGAATCAGCTTGTATACGTACATAGCATTTATAGATAAACAAAATTTGTGTTTGACGCTATGAATTAACATTTTTTGTTTAATATTTGATAGTGTATGGTAATCAGTACTGCAATCTTGGATTTGCCGTTTATTATTCAATACAAGGTGCTAAATTTCAGAGAAAGCCAAGTCGCGCGATTTACATAAAGGTGAGGAGCCTTAAATTTGTAGCGTAAAATGAAGATAATATAATTATCACAGAAGTTTCAAATGAATTGCCACAATTATAATAAAATAATTAACAGATAAGTCAATAACACTAATTAAATTGTTTGGAAATTAATTATGTTTGAAATAATAGACATAAACTTCGCTATGATACCATCAGATAACAACATAAAATATTAAAAGAAAAAAGTAAATTAATTATATCATTTAAATAGAACCTTAACTGATGAAAACTTTACTTTTGTTTCGCGGTTGCCTGAATATTATTTACATTGTTTACAAAGTCCCCAAGGCTATTTACAGAGTTGGAAGAATATAAGTTTTAAGGAATTTTCTATAATGATTTCAAAGTCATAAAATTGCGTTATCTTTTACCTAATTAATAAACAACAAACTCGTTCCGATAAGCGATACTCTGAGTTAGTTCGTTAGGCGTGTTTACGATTACTTTCTAGTCAAAGAGCAAAAAGTAAAACAAAGTATTCCCACACACTAATCTTGCGGCAAAATCCGTCTAAAACTTTTCCGTGACTCGCCCACTAATTTCCCACATTTTCCGGGCGTTAGTTACCAGCTGCTAACCGAGGACGAGTGTTTTGACAGAATTGCATGTGCTGTGCAATATGTCTGCTCCTCATCGTCGGAGGAGTTGCCCAGCCAGGCACAACTTTTTGTTTTGCACTTTTTGGCAGTGCAGTCACGCCACCGAATCCTTGAGGCGCCGAAACGGAAACCGAGCAAGACAAAAAACTTGAAGCTGCAAAACAAATGGAATAATTAGCCGGAATAAGATGAACTTGCCGACGGCAGCAGGGAAAAACTTACCGCACAGGTGCAGACGAAGGACTCTCGCACTCCTCCAGAGATTACCCAGCATTTGTATCTGTTTTCAGTTTCCAGTCCTCTTTTTTTCTAGCTTTAAGCTATGTAATACTTTTCCAAAGCTTCAAAACGCATGCCGAATGAGAAGAAAACAAGCTGGAGAAACTAAAAAAACAAGAGGAAAGTTAATAGTTGCATGGAACGACTGTGAGATACTTGGTAGGGTTTGAGATACTTTTACTTAAAGGTTATTGTAATTTAAAGATAACATTTTATATGAAATGTATTTATTTATGGATAGAATGGCAGCTGGGATGGATCATCAAATATAGATTTATTTATGCCTTGAAGCTTAAGTTGAATCTTGAAGCTGCCACCATAGTCCCTGTTAATTTTATTTTACAAAAATGCATTCTTTATTAAAATTAATTATTTTTAATTATTAAACCATAAAAAATACTGTCTTGACCAGTTCAAACCCCACCTAGTACCGGGTACGGTTGAAAAAAGAGAATCTGTTTCACTAAAAAAGTGTAAAATAAGACCAAGACCACGGAGCTGCCATCATTCTGTATCGGCTGATTGGATCCGAGTGGGTGTATCTGCGGGTGGGTAGTATCTTTGTATCTCTGTGTGTATATTGGACACTGGCTGGAACAGACTGACTGGCTGGCCATTGATTTTCGCTCAATTGGCGGCGTTGTCTATTCGGAAAACAGCTGCCATGATAAGGCGGGAAAAAAAAAAACTGGCACAATATCGAATGAAGCGCGTGTCTCGTTCCACATCTTGCACTTCTTCGGTTATTTTTCTTTTTTTGTTTTTTTTTTTTCCTTTGCTGGCCATAATTCATTTAGGCCGAATTCCTTTTTCGGCCCCATTGGCTGACGCATAGACAATTTGAGCTGATGGCCCGAAGGAGCGGCCAGTGTTCTTCTTATTATTATGTTATTTACATTTATTATTGATTGATAACAAATTGCTAAGGATTGACTAACGAGCGGACATTGTGGTGGCCGAAAGGTCAAAGTGTCGGCATCCAGCTTCACACCTTACCAGCTCCGGAAAAGCCCCGTTTGGCCATTTTACGTAATTATGAAAACATTTTCCATGAAGGTGATGACGGAACACAAGGTATATTTGAGGAGATCAACGACTGGGTCACGTTTGGTTTTTTCTTAAGGAGGAAATGGTATAAAAAAAATAATAGTTAAAGTTAGTTTTTTAAGAGCTAAGAAATAACGTTTGTATAATTTTTAAACCTTAGAAAATTGTAGCTTCATTAAACAAGAAATGTAATCGTTTGCTATCTTTAAAGCTTTTTAAAAAATATTAAATCAAGAAGTTATCAGTTTCTAATATTTAGTTTAAAAATCGCATAGAGTATTCACAGTTCTACTTATATTTCACGTTTCCCACGCACTTCCTGGCTGACCCTGAGATTTATGAGCTGCGTAAAGATATAAATCATGCTTAGGTAACATTCATTATGCTTAGGTGGCGCCGGTTACCGGCCTCTAAGGATGCCCAGGATAGCAGTGCCGTAGCATACTTTTCCGGGCAGCAGGAGAACCAAGGTGCGCTGAACTTTCGGGTCGTTTTGTAAGCGCTTTGCGTAATAAATGGCTCCGGACCAAAAGCCATACAAATTGCTAATTACTTGAGCTGAAAGGTGCCAGAGTCACTTGAGTGGGTTTTTCTCTTATTTTTTGGTCAGTTGTGGTTGGATCTCCTTTGAGCGGCGGTGACAAGGCAGTTTACAATTTTATTGGGCGCTTTATTTATGTTTTTATTTTTTTTTCTCTCTCTTAAGATGGAAGTATAAATTATAGGCGGTGGGAGGAAAAAATATTAGCTGGCCAAGGCGGAAAAACATTGAATGCAAAAGCATTTGCAAAAGGCAAAGACGTGGCGAAGACCAAGGTACTGGCACTTTTTAGATTGCCTTGGCAACCGTGAGCATTCGAGTGGAATAAAGTGGTTTGTGGCTTTGTTTTATTTTTTGTTTTTTGGCTATTTCCATTTGCATTATCTAGCGATTTCTGCAGGAAACATCCGCAAATCACACTTCTGTGGCTTAGTATTTGCTTTCCCAGGAAAAAATATCCAGAAACGAAGCATCTTAAATTAGTTCTCTACGTCCAGCTTTTTTGGCTTTCTCCCTTGGACTCGAATCTAAATCACACTTTCAATTCCGCTTTTGGCTGCTGAATTGTTTATTGCCTTGCCATTCGGCAGCCGAATTTCCTCCGGCAATTGATTGTGAGTGTGGACACAATCAATTTTTCCAAATCGTTTGGCAGACGACAAGTATTAAGCTGTCAGAGGACATCAGCAGCTGGCCAATTCGGCTGGCCAATCGTTTGTCATTCCCGTTTGCAGGCTGCGGCGGGGGTTCCTAATCAAATCAAGTCCCGATTTGATAAAAAGCCAATGCCAAGCCCAGGATGTCAACTAGCCGGGCTTGCTACCAGACAGTCTGCTTTACAATCTTTTGGCAAATCTCCGTACAAATCCGTTGACATAGTTTGTTCGCCTTGTGTCAGCAAAGCCGAGCGGAGCGAAGAGGAGCGTCTTGATTAATGGCATTACTGCCGCCTGGCAGGTGCACTTACTACACCTGGGCCCACACGGCGTATGCTCATTTTGCGATGAACTCACCGTCAACGGGTTGTCAACAACGTACGTGCTCCTGCCAGTCTCTGCTACCCTTCTACATCTGGCTAAGTTCTGCACTGAAAGAAATGTTGGGTAGTTGGTTGCTTGGGAAAATATGTTTATTCTTCTTAATTAATTTATTATTATCATTAGTTTTATATTATTAACACATTCATATGTTTATATTATTCCATTCATAGCTTTTTAAGAAAGACAATTACAATTCCATTTTATTTTGAATCTAACCCTACTTTTTCTTAAGTGTATATAAGCTATTAGTGTTCCAACACCTTGACTCTTGGCTTAGACATCTCAACTGCCGTTGGCTTTCTAATCGAATGCACTCAATTTGAGGCCAGCGAGGATTTTTCGATTTGAGACTGGAAGCAAACAGAAACAGGATGTAGGATGCACTGCTCGGGTTGTCCTCTCATTATGTCATTACGTGGACGTGTTCCTTTTTGGCGCAAAACGTTGGGCACTAAGCTCAGTCACTGGCAAGGAATTTCCAAAATTGGCACACAAAGAGAACTCGAACAATGAGGAATTACCAAGAAATAGTCTTGCAAAGTTTTATTTAGTTTTGATTTTATACCATTTATACTATTCCTTAGCCTATTTTTCATGGTTTTAAGTAGGTTTTAAGCTTTAAAATATTTTAGAATATAAAAAATTCTAAAGAAAAACTAATGAAATAAGTAAAAGCATAGGCAGCTCAGTTCACCCATGCACAATGTTTCCCTGGCTTTACTCCAGACATTCATATTTTCTTTTTCCGATTCATCGAACAGGCTGCCCGATACACCTGGCTGCTGGTTGAGAAAATTCCGTGCGTGAAAAGTTCATATCCAAAAAAACAAAAATTCTCCAATGCAATTGAATAAATTTTATGAATTTCGTTTTTCCCCAGCATGATGTTTTCATAGCCATGGCCTGCTGCATGTTGATATACTCTTCGTAGATGAATGTGAGGAGAAAAGTTTCAAAAATATGGAAATTCTTAACAAGTTCATACAAAGTCCGATACAAAAAAGTAAATAAAAAAAGGAGAAATACAAACCTGAAGGATTTTCTAAAGCATAAATTCTCGGCAGATTGTAGTAATTGAAACCCCTGTCATTTGGGAGGTTTGAAAATCAATACTTTATCCAAAATAGTTGAAATTGTAAATAAATTTAGTACTCAACAATTTCAAGCTGTAATTAAAATTACACATGGTCTGTGATTGACAGGTGCCATTTATTAACATAAATGAATTGAGTAATTACTCTATTCAATTTAATTTCCCACCGACGAATTTTCACTGAAAGACATTTGGGCGTTAGCCTAGCTTGGCTTGAAGGGCCTTAACCTTGTGCCGATTAACCTGATCCTGACATGTCCTTTGCCACTTGTCAACTCAAATTAAGTTGTCGCTTTATTCTCGGCCTCAGATTCTGTGCGTGTGTGCGAGTGTGTGGTGCAATTATCGTATATTCGGGTCGGCAGAAAAAGTTATCTGGCATTGACTCCGATATTGTATTTGAGCCCCTGGGTCATATATGGTTAACATGTTCGTTGACATTGGCCCACAATAACTGAATTATCTCGAGTTATGTTCGAACGCTGCTGAACTGTTGGCCCAAGTCGTTGACACTTTTCGTTTGTCGTCTCGAATGCCATAACTTGGGCGGATTAAGACAATGGTCAACGCTTTTTTTTTTTCTTAACTTTTTTTTCGAGGCAGCTGTTTGCTCGGGGTAATTTATGCGAGTTTTACAATTTGTGTTAAGCTTTTCTTTGGTTATGTACGGGGTACTTGAGGATAATAAGGGTATGTTGGATTTATACAAAAAAAAAACAGGAAGGAGAAAGCCTTAGCAATACTATTTTTGTACAAAAACTGTCAGTTTAATTAAGGAGGAGTTCACACAAACACAATACAAATTTTTATAAAATTTTATAGTACACTTTTCAATGCCATTTTATTTGATTTTTAATTCAGTTTTTGTAACTTCTCTTTTTCTATTCTCAAAATACCCTCAAAAAATATTTATAAAATAAACAAACTTTTTAATAATTTCAGTCTAGGATACTTTATATTCGAAACCCTCATGTGCATTCCTCCTTCACTTTTACATTTTTATTTTCTAGATGCTGCCAAAGTCATTTGCTGTAATGACAAACGGAGTTGGCAACAATTGTAAAATACATGACATGGGTTCGTACACATTATATTTTGTGTGATACAACTTTTCATAGAGGGTGGGGGCGACACACACACCACACACACACCAATCTCTCTAGCTAGGGCAATTTCCTTGAAGGCAATGTCTTGGGTTGTGAGTTATATGTGCAACTTAATTTGCTGCTGTCACACCTGTGGCTTCCACACAGGGAAAGTGGCAACCTTGGCCCTGTTTGACATGAATTTATGAGTAACTGCATGTGGGTACCGGATATGGTCGTATATGTCGGTGTGTTGGTGCTGATGTTGGGGGCCATAAAAACGGTTAGCATTAGATTTAATAAAAAATATATTCGGTTTAATAAATAAATTCACTTGACAGAGTCCCCCCTAGATTAAGAGAACTCATAGACATCCTGAAAAAGAGAGCGCCTGACAAAGGATGCGTAAGTAAGTGCTGTTAAGGCCGCACGTGTTGCTTGGCTTTCGCTTTCATCTGCGCAGCATCTCTGTTAAAATTTCCCTCTGCTAAGTCAGGCGGCATCAGGACCTCGTGTCCTGGCTCAGTGTGCGTATTCCGCCCGCTGTTCCACGACGTGTCCTCGCTAGATTTACGGAAAAACTGTTACGATTAAAACTACGAGAACACTCAATGAAGTCCCTCAGTTCCATGTTTTTGTGATGAATAAAAAAATGCATTGAAATAAGCTGATTTTCAACTTAATACCCAAACGGTTGGATGATTAAAATAAAAAATATTGTGACAGAAAATATGAATTTATTGTGCCAAAAAAAGGAAGCTTAAGAAAACATATGACAAGTTTATTGAATAAAAAAAATAATACCAATGACCAAAACATAAGTAATTAAATCTACATATAACATACTGTGTTGAAATGTGCTCTTGAAAATTATATAAAAAATAAAATACACTCAAAAATGTGTGCTTAAAAATTAGGCAGCCTCAGAAAAGCAAAAAAATAAATATTCAAAAACCCCAAGTAAGCAAACAGAATCACAACGTCGAACCTTCGACGCGGAAACTGAGAAATGTAAGTCACTAATAAAGTCTTTAGCAAACAACTCACACTTTAAGTCGAAAGTTGGTCATGTAAAAACTTTTACCAATGCAAAAACATCCATCTATCTATCCACTCGCCTTTTTCTGTGGATTGTATAACTTCCGCTTAAAAACATTCAACTGAATGTGGTTGGTTCGCTAGCTGTCTGCCTTTGGGCCAAAACAATTAGACAAGCAAAAAATTCTTTAAAAAAAAAAGAAAATAGACTGTTGTAGAATCAATTTTTCTTTCTATTCCGTTTCCGTTGACCTGCGTTCCCGCAAAAAACACATGTCCCTCTGATAGACCACTTAATAAAGCGTCAAAAAAAGGCGACCGCAGCAAGATTTATGGCCAACACGTGTGTGTGTGTGTGCGAGCTGATAATATGGCCGAGAAAAAAGGGAATATCAAATTGTATAGATATATATTTATTGTTGCATGCCTTGGCAACGAAATTTATGGGCGCCAGCCAGAATTATTGCTATTGATTTAGTGTAGAGATGCCAGTCGTCGGAGGCTATAGCCAGGCCCATGTCCGACCATAAACGCTGGCCAATAAAACATTTTCGGGCATGAGGCACTCCCGCAATTGAGTGAATTTGTATCGCACATTTGTTATATTGAACTCGCCGCTCATAAACTAATTAAAACTGCCTCTATTTTGGCTCAATTGAGCTGATTTATTCGCATTTTCAAAGGCTTATTTGCAGTTCTCTCATTATTCCAGCAGTGCATTGTCTCGTTTTGAAAAATATTTGAATAATGAGCGGAGAGCCCAGGGTTCTGGCAAATCCATCAATTCATTAGCAGTGCCATTAATTGGCAACTGCGGAATCAACGCTCCTGTATTAGACGGCAAACAATGAGAGCTCCAATTTCCATTTGTGGGCAAAGCCATTATACCAATAAAATGCGAATTTCGGTGGTACTACTCTCTATTTTTGTGTTGGCCAAAAATTGCATTCAATGCTGTTCAGGGAAGGGGAAAATTGTTTACTTGTACGTGCACGGTTTCAAATTGCATTTTCCGAGCTTGGCCCTAAATGACAGAGCACAAAAAATATATCTCTTTGGTTTGCGTATTTTTTAATTGTCATGCCAGAGCTAAGCTGGAATATTCCGCAACCCGAATGGCTTTGAAATGCAGATGACATTATCCGGGGGCTGCAGAATACAGAATACAGAATATCAACTTTAAATAAATATTCATGAACCGAATCCACAATCCACACGCACACAATCAGATCAGAAACCAATGAGAGGATTAGGATTTATTCTCTATTTTACATAGTTTGCAAAAGGTTATCTTTTGCATATGCTTTGGTTAGTGTTTTTTTTTCGGTGTAATTGAATTTTAAAAATGCTATTCTAGTCATCATGTCCATTATAGTTACAAGGCTTCCCCCCCTTCTTTCAACCCGCTGAGTGCCATATGAAATTCACATAAGTGCCTCTGCTCATTAGAAATGTTTTATGAAACTTTTTCGCACCCCAGCTGCTGCAGCTGGTCACCGCTCTTTTATTCATTCCAATGTCGTCCAAACAAAAGGAAAGCCATTGGCACTCTGCAGTAGCAACATTAGCAGTGGGAGGAGGAGGTGTAGGAGCAGCTTCCGCCCCCTCTATTATCGCTACAACTTTCGCCGTTGCCAACGCATTTGCATCGAGTGCTGAAACAAACTTGCAGCTGCTGCTCATGAAATTTACAAAACGATCAGGCGAAAAACTTTTCCAGGCTACGGGGTTTTCCTTTCTCCCTTCACCTTGGTCCATGCAGTCTTACGTCGAAAACTGAATACCCAATATGGGATACCAACTATATATAGTAAGGAGCAGGCAGGCTGGCAGGCAGACAGGCTGCACATCATTGTCAGCCATTGATTCAGCATTCAAAAGTCTAACTATAACCAAGTTCTCTCGCTTGCGGTGGAACATCAGCAGGAACATTGTTTTACCTTCATTTGCATAAACTGTTTGATTTTGTTCCTTCCGGATATTGGGTAGTATAAGCTATCTGATAGAATCTGGTTTCATAACATGACAGCTTTATAATTTTGGGAAAAAGCGGGGGTTAAGTACACTTACAAGTGTATAAACAGGAAAGTTTTAATAGTTATTATTAATGCTCTTTAAAGGGATTTAATGTTTTCTGCATGAATTAAGCCAATGTGGGGCTTTGCTATTTGGAATATTAAAACATTAAATACAATTATTAGAATTTTCTAAGTTT
>JAEIIL010018884.1:0-16947 GCA_018905715.1 Drosophila lini
GCCTTTTTAGTCACAATATTTAACATACAAATAATAATTTTTAATCTCTTCACCATTTTATTTTCCATAACTTATCAATGACAAGCCAAAGCCCAACTTATTCCGCTTAAATATTCGTTCAGTATTCGAATGCAGGTGAATCACATCATCATTTCAAATTTCCAGCCATAAAATCGAGCACAAATTACACGTATTTATCTGGTCTAATGACACTTTTTACGCCTCGTAAAACATGAGCCATAAACGGGAGCGAATCGAGCGAACTCAACGCCACGCATCAATTGACATTTTCGGCATTAAGCATTTTGGCATAAAGGTGAAAAGGAATCTCAGCGCCAATACAATGGGGGCCAAACGACAACAATTCCGATAGAAAAATCATTACGACGAGTAAATAACAACGAGGTAAACAAGTTTGTGGCAAAAAATAAAAGAAATACAAGAAAGAACCCAGGACAATGGGACAACGGCAGGAGGTGAAAAATGAAAATAGTAATGAAAATGGCGACAAACAAAAGTCAATCGTCAGTCGCTGTTGCTGTTGAAGGAAATTGTCGAAAAAATATTGAGGAAGAAATCGGGCGGCATGAGACACTTTGTATTATTAAGCGACGACAGGTAGACAAATCAAAATGTGGCTGACTGGTGGGGGTTTTCCGTTTCCGCTCCAGTTCCTCCACCCGTTTCCGGTGGCTCGTGCCAAGGCAAACACAACCGCGCCGAGAAATCAATGTAATTGACGAACTGGCGGGCTGCGTAAGTGAGTGAATGAATCGTGTCGTTTATTGTGGCAACAGCTTTTCAGAAGGAGCTTCCCTTTTTTTTCGCGACTTTGTTTGTCTTTCAACTCGATTGCATGGCAACTTTCGGGCCTGTCCCAGTCTTCTATATAAATATATATCTATTTTTTTCGTTTCTCCCCCGTTTTTATTATTTCCTATGCCTCTGTGAATGTGAATGGCTTTTGAAATGTTTGCGTGCCATTTGTGTTGACAGTAAAAGCCGCTTAATGATTTCATTTTGGTTACAAATAGGATTTTTTCGTTCTGAATATGCAAAGAAAATGGGAGGCCTAATGCTCACTTGGGGTAGGTCATGTGCAAAAAGGGGGAAACATACTTAAGGTAATGGTTAAAAGAATAAGATAAAGTGCTCAGTGGAAACTACTTAACAAAAAACCTTAAATAAAAACAAGGAAATAAGAAAGGAGTTAAAGACTGTTTAATATATTTAAAGGCGAGAAAATTTTAATTATAAAATCGATTAATTTCGATTAAAGAAGCCTGAACTTTAAAAAGCTTGAATAAACTTCATTCCGTTCACGTTCAGCACCTTGGATATAAAATGAATAGAGGTAAAGCGTCCATTAGTTAGCAACAAGGATCCGCCGAATTATGTTCGCCTTTTAAATAAACAAAACGCGAGTTTTCGAGCGGAATTAAAGCAAGTTTTAAAAGCAAATTTCCACCTTGCCAAGTCCGAGCCGGGAAAGATTCCACTGGCCTCGCAGCAGCTCCACCAACAAGGGCAAAGTTTTCACATTTTTGTTTAACATTTTCCAAATGCCTTTTTATATATTTTTTCCTTTTTTTTTTGTAACACTTTTAATGCATAATGGAATTAGTTAAATTTCTCTTCGCAGCGCAAACTTTCGCTGAACTTGCGCCAAAAAGTTTGCTTCCTGTTTTCCCCTTTTTTTTCGACAATGTTATGCGTTTCTGATGACGTTGTAGAAAACGTTTCCGTTTTGGGAGCTTGCAATGAAAACTTTTTAACTTAGAACCGACTCTCGCTCGAATTTTAATTAAAATATTTATGAATTTGTCTTTTAAAAGAGAAGCTAGAAGAAAGGCAGTCGAGAGACGTGCTCGGGAGTATCTTGATTAGCTGGCAATCACAAAAGACCGGCCAAGAGAAATAAATACAGAAAATTCAGCTGCCAGAGATAAAAGCCAGGCGTCAATTGTTACTCAAAGTCGTTCATATGGCCAACTTTCTGATTAAGAAAAATAATGGGAATCAAGTCGAGCTATAACAATTTTTAATTATACGCCACGAGGAACGTGCCCCTTGAATGGAATACTAGAATAAAGATTTCATTCTGATATCATTTGTGCTTATGGTACTATGAGATTACATTGAATTATTTTTTCGTTGAAATATTTATTTAAGCTACACTTAAATAAACAAAAATTGAAAATATTTGACATACATTTTATAGTGAAGACTTCTTTGGAGATGCCGCTAGCGGGTCTTAGTAAACCACATTTAAAAATTTCTTTTTTTTATATATTATAACATAAATATAATATTTTCATAATTTGTTATATGTAAAAAGATTATTAAATATATAGTTATTAAAAGCAATACATTTCAGTGTCATACCCCCACTATATAGACAACCCTAAGGGAGTTCATTACTTTTCAAACTGGTTTATAATTAAATAATGGCGACCACGTCACTGTTGAGATTTCTACAGAAACTATCAGCTACATATGTATATGCACATCTCATTTCTGGAAAACCCCCTATATTACCAATAAAAGTCCAGACAATTGTGAGCTTACATTTCACACAAATTCGCTAAAGCAAACCAGCAATTATTTATTTTTGCATATTTATCACTGAAAGCCTAATAAATAATAATTACGGCCTTTATCTTGCTTTATTGTCTTGATTACGTTGATGTTCAGAGTCAATCCGGGTTTCTAAGCAGTAAAAAAAGCAGTAAGCTTTTAGCAATTAGCAAATGTTTATTGGGTTTCATTACACAAACAAATGAAGCTTATTCCGAGTGAGACTGAATAATATTTTGAATAAAAACGTACATGATTTATATTGAATAATATTTTGAATAAAAATATAAAGAAAAAATAAACATGATTTATTTTGCTGCTGATATAAGCCACCGCAACCCCATAAAAGCAACCTAAAAACAAATTAGTTGAACAACTGTTGAACACTAGAGGACCTGCTCTCCGACATATTGAACATAACCACCAACAATTTGCATTTGTTTATGGCCCTCGCAAGTATTTTTCAACCGAACTTCCAACTCAGCTTCGAACTACTCTGCCCGGCTGCCTGCTTTATGTCTTTCCATTATTGATGACTTAATTCCGGTTGATTTATTGAGGCCACAAACAGCCGGCCAGCGCGCTCAGTGAGCCATGTTTTGCACTGGAGTCAGGACCAGGAGTCAGGACCTCGCCATTCTGCCATTTCGTATGCACACGTACAACACAAATGGAACCACTCGGTGCGATGGTGGGGGTAGCCTAGCAGCCCAAGCAGCTGCGTTGGCCTGGTCCAGACAAGCGAGCGAACGAACGTGTTTAATAAATAAGCCCAGTTAATATGGCGCAAAAGGTTGAATAGGAGCACAACCCATATATTTGCCAGGTTTAATCGTTTTTCTATGCTGGAAAAAAGTTGGAAGTATACTCAACAAATAAAAATCGCAATTATCTTTTAGTGCTAAGTATTCTAGAATGATTAGTTATTAAAAAACTAACTGAAAATAGTGTTTAAAGTATTAAGAAAATGGTTTTACCTACTCTAAGGTAATATGATTTTATGGAATAATACAAATTGAATATATTTTTGATGGCTCTTCGAACTAAATTTTGGCTAAATCGGACTGAACTTCTTCTTTAAATAAATATTGAACTTACAATATTCTTTTACAATATTTTTTATTTAACATTCCAGCTTTTTTACCTCAATAAAAATTCTGTTTTCATTAATTATTATATATTAAAATCCTAAAATAATTCTAAATTTAATTCCACCAAATCTTCCTAAAATTATTTGTCTTCACCTTATTTTCTCCCTCTGTAGCCAACTGCAGATACTTGGCATTGTCTGAGCAGTACTTACTTATACGTTACCTATCTCGGAGCATCGACCTCGTTGAATTGGCAACAGTTAATGATGTTAACAGAAGCTCTGAATGGCCAGCGGCACCCCATGCATTCAGACGATACCAGCATTGATCACTTGGCCAGGATGAAAAACGAGCTCTGAGTTCATGTGGAGATGCGACCACAAAAGTTCCATCAGATTCGGGCAGGTGGTAGGAGGTGTAATCGAAACGAACTCCAACTCGATTTGTGCACGGTAATTAAAATTTAATCATTGGACATTAGTACTCGCCTACACACCGAGGTGGTGGCTGTCTGGAAAAGGGGCGCTAAGCCCATGGAATGAAATGGGTTCAGTGTAATGAGTACCCCCTTTGAGGGCTTACACGCTCCGGTATCTCCTGCATTCACTTTTGTGCTGCATACTTTCAGGCATGTAAATGCACACCTGCGCTTTTGTGTGTGCGAGTGTGTGTGTGTTTTTTGCGGATAAATGTTTGATTTAGGGGTTTGGGTTACTCATTTGTTTGTTTGGCCGGTCGTTCCCGGTTGCCAAGGTATTTAAGTCGCCGCTGCCGCTTTGCTTCGGGCATTTTAATAGATTTCTGCTAATGACATGCAATTAATTTTGCGGTTTTTTTCAACCAGAAAGCATAAACTTTGGCAAAAAAAATACACACGGCAATGCATGTATGAGAGAAGTTACATTGCATCCATTAGGGAAATTATGCTGTATTTTTTCCCAGTTAATTTATTTTGGAAAATGGAAATGACTGAGGATGTATTAATATCATGTTGAAAGATCTGTTAGATTTGATATAAAAAGGTAATATTGAATTGAATATTAAATATTGAAAAATTAAAATTAAATTAAAATATTGATATTAACAATATCGGTCAAGAAAGGAATATTTTTCTCTTTTCGATCGATGCAAATATTGAAATATAGATACATTGTTATTTTATCCATATCTTCTGTCATTCCTAGGTAATAATACAGTTGAGAACGTATATAGTCAAATTTCTTGACTTAGTATATTAATTAATTAATTGCCCAACTTTTTTTCTAAAAAACCCAAAAGTACATGTTCGGAAGCTCGTTAAAATCTCATTTTAATTTGCTAGCTCTCACTTCAACCCAAACCAACTCTTTTGCCACTGAACAGCAATCACTTTTATCAAGAAATTGCATTTTCCGGGGATTACAAGCCCAATCCTTACTGCAAAAAGAGGGTTCAACGGGTGGCACATGTGGCATTCATTTCGAACTTTTATCTAACAACAAAGCTGGCTCAAACCCGATGTTTTGACCCAGGCCACAGAATACTACCGACCTCGAACACTCCCCCGGCAGGAGATGAGCTTCGCCCCATGGACAGTGAAATGGCCAGCGATGGCAATTAACTTTATAACATTTGCATGGCCCATGTGCATTGTCCCCCCCTCCTGCTGCACGCCAGTTGATTAATTGGAAATTGCGGTTAATGGTTGGTCAGATCCGAATCGGCATCGACAATGGGAGCATAAAGTTGGCCTCGAGGTCTAGACTTTTAATTAGACCCGGCAACTGAGCCTAGAAGTGTGCTCTACATGCAAAAAGTTTGCTCCAGAAACTTTGTCACTTGTTATTGAATTTTTTTTACATTTTTTGTACCAAAAGTTGACAGATTTGCAGCGGAAAATTAACAACTTCCTTGCTGAGAAAAAAAAAATGAAAACATATTCCTTCGTTTTTTTGGAGAATAAACTTTATCCTGCGTAAAATCGAGTTAAGAAGTCGGAGAAAGTATGCAAGGCTAAAAATGTGCTAGAAACTATGTACACGGAGGAGTTTTCATCGGGTTCTCCAGCTGTCTCGGGCTACGGGTTACGGAAACTTAAAAAGTCGTAGACTTTTATGTCCTTTTCGGGAGTGAGAGAGGCTCCTGTCGTGATCCTTCAACAGCCTACAAACAAACCGAGTTTGTTGGGAAATTAAGTTGAGAACGATGAGGACTTCCAGTTGTTTGCATTCTACGAATGTTGCGGCGTCTACCAGGAAGTCGAGCACCATCTTCTAATTTGGTTCCATTTCTGAATACATAAAAGTAGAAAATATAATATTTATTTAAATAGAAACCAATCAATTTTGAATATTTTATTTACTCTTCAGAGTGATGAGAACTTTATAATATTTCTCATGAATACCTGGCCCAGTTTTCCAGGCACTCATCACCTCTTCTCCAAGGTCCTAATCAACCCATCTAAATGCCACTCATGCGCCGGACACGAGCTCAGCTGGCGATGGGCTCGGACCCAATTATCAGTTGTGATTTGAAAAGGCAGCAGGATAAATCGGATAAATTTTTTATACACAAACAAAAATAAGGAAAACACATAAAAACCAATTGCCATATGCTCTTGATCTGACCGGGCAGTTGACCCCAATAAATTGGAGGCCGTAAAACAAGACCAGTCAGCAGGCGGAGCAAAGTTCACATGGATGGAGGTGGCGACCCTTTTGCTGCCTTAAAACGCCTGTTGATTTATGCAAAAGGGGATTAGCACAGGCCCCTCTTCTGGATCGGGTATAAACACAACTTAACCGCAGACATAACATTTCAACTTGTTTTGCCAGTGCGAAAGCGTCTCTTGGAATTGTAAGCCCGAATATGCTTTTGAGCCGGGCATAAAAGAAGACAAATGAGCTAATTTTGCTGGCGGAAAGGATAACAGGATCAGGACATCGCCTTGGCCATAATAAATAGCGCACAAATGTGATATTTATATGCATTTCTTATACAGACGTAAGAGACGGCGCTTGCCATAAATCTATTGGCGCATTATTACTCATACGCACTGTAGACGCTGTCTACCCTAATATATCAAGGCATTACCAGGGCCGTTATATTCCCAGGTCCTCCTCAGTATTCTTTTCCATCGCCTTGGCGTGCCCTTTCATTCGAATAAATGTACATTTATCTCGGGCCACAATGGCGGTGGAAAGGTTAAGCTGTTTAAGTAAACTTAAAGAAATGTTGTCTCGGGATTTATGTCTTAAAATAAACTTTTAAAATAATTGAAATGGAGAATAACAGGATTCATTTTCCAAAGTTCATATGTATTCCCAGGATATCCTTTCTTACTAATTACCTGACATCGTTATACCTTTTCCTATCTAATCCATAAGTAGACCGCGTTCGAGTCGGTCTCTGTGTGCCAATTTAAAGTTGAATCCCTCGAACAGAGTCAAGAGCCATCAAAGGCCACTCTAAATTCCCATTCCCGGTGCGGCGTGACTTGGGATTTATGAACTCCATTTCGCATGTTCGCCATTGTAGAGATTAATTGCCACAGCTCCTCCATACATGTGAAGCGCTCGCATTCGGTTTGGCACTCGCTTCCCTCTGCGGCTTGTTGTTATCATTCAGCAGCAGCAGCAGGCCATGTCCGGGAGCCGGAGCTTTTTGTTCTGGCCAACTGACAGGATGAAGGAGCCCTGAAGGAGTAGTGGCTGGGAAACAGAGCGATAGAAGCGACATCGACAGGCAGCAAGTTGAAAGTTATGTTAAAGTCAAAAGCAGCATTGTACTATGAATGCAGAGGAAAAATCCAAGAAATAAAAACAAAAATATTAAAATACTATAGCAACAAAATATATCAAATTATATTTACACAGAAACATCTGACTGAAATCCAAATATACAATTTAAAAACCTTAACTTCTCCCCGCCCTATACTACATAAATTTCCTACTTTACCTCCAGCTCTTATTGATAATTTAATTAACTCAACTTTTGCTACTCCCAGACTCGTAAAAGTTGTTAATATGGTCTGTAGGTGCATTATAGCCAATTAAATGAACCATAATTCCCAACCCCAGACGAGAGACCAATGCAGGCAGCTTCATCATCGTAAAAGCTCACCTCCTTTCATCATTCTACTTAAACTTTTCGATGTGGTTTCTGCTCTTTGTGGCCTGCATTGTTGCGAGGTTTTACTGTATTTTAATTGGCTTTTTATTGATTTCCAGCGAGTTCAAAACTGGGGAATAAAAAAAAAAAACACAGACTTCCTGGAGGGGTTTCTACGGCCACAAAAGTAGGAAATAAACTTTATGAAAATAACTAAAGTGGGCCAACTTTGGCTGGAAAACGGAAGTCATTGAACTTTATATTTATACCATAATTATTATTGCTGGTAAAAATAAGTGGAAGTTACTTATCAGGATTCCCCTTTTGATTACGCTAATTGTTAGTCATAATAATGATCTGATAAGCAGGTCTAGATTTTAGAGCTCTCAGGCGGTTTTTCGGATAAGATATGTACGCAGATAAAGACCCCCGAAAGATTGTTGAAACAAGTCAGTAGCTTACCATGGCATTAACAGTCAAGAAGTTGATTTTTCTCTCCGCTCTTCTCTCATTTTCCCTGGCCTTTGGCCAAGTAAAAACCGTCTGTCCTGCGGGCTTTAGTTTTATAGGGGAAAAGTGTTATTTTCTGTCCTTCGAGAAGGTGAGAAAATCTATTTTTTAGTACAATATCCCCATTTATTCGAAACTTTGCAGGCCAATTTGTTTAATGCCGATCGCAAGTGCCACAACTTGAACTCCTCGCTAGTGATTTTCGACGATGACAAAGACAGGCAGCTGCTGACAGCCACCCTCAAGGTCATGGGCCTGCCCTTCGCCAACAGCTGGCAGGACTCCATTTGGACGGGGCTCACATCCCTGGGTATGGACTGCAATTTCGTTCGAAGTCGTAATGGCAAAGCCGTTGCGTATACGCCCTGGAGTCCCAATCAACCGAACCCGATCGCTCGAAAGGATTGCGTGGCCTATGCTAATTACAGTGGCTTTGGTTACCACAATATCGAGTGCGAACCGTACGAGTTTCCCTTTGTCTGTGAAGCCGAAACACTGGTCACCGAAAAGTATTTGTGTTTGCGGAAGGAAGAGTTCCTAGAGGTTGACATAAATATCCTTTGAGTTGGTTATTTATGTACACTGATGCGTAAGATGAAAAGTAAGAAAATAAAAATTAAGTTTAGCTTTAAAGCGTATACTTTTGTCTAGTCTGTATTTCGAATTTCGTACTCCATACAGGAAAAAAAAAAAACCATAAAAGGTCATAAACAAAAACCGGCGGCTAAGCCGATAATAAATGTGTTGACGTTATGGCCAGGAGAAGCGAACTCCGCAACAGGGCAGGCTAGATACCATAAGTCATTTTCTCTCCCCTCGAATTTATGGCATTTATCGAGTCGCTCTCAAATTGGCTAGAGTTCTCACTAAAGAAAAATGCATTTTCCTTGCCAATGAATAGCGCAAGGAACAAAGCTCATTAAAAGGAAAATTTTTTCGCTGCTACCAAAGTTGAGAAAATTGAGAAAATTCTAAAGGAATGAAGAAAAGTTTCGCTGAGAACAAACAAAGCGAAATGAAACTCTTAATCAAGGAAACTAACAAATACAAATCTCCCTTTTGTCCCCCAAGAAACAGAGAACTCATTTAGAGGAATTACAATTGCAGTCGCACTAGCACCTGTCCTGGCCATCTTCATCCCCAGGGATTGGCGTGTCCCTAGCACCCGGCCATCAATCATTCAGTCCCATTTTTATCTAGGCACAAGTCCAGGCCCAGTCCCAGCGGTTTTCTTTCACACCTGCCACCGCCTCAGCTAACCCCAGACTATTAATAAATTGTGTTTAATTAAATAAGAGCTGGCTGACTCTGAACAAAGTACAAAAGTCTGCAATTTTCCTTGGCAAATGCAAATCATTTTAATGCGATTAATTAATATGGGTTGCAGAGGCGGAACTTTCTGTGCCGCCTCAAAGAAAAGCGAAAAGCACACAAGTTGGAAATCATATTTGGCCCCGCCCGCTGGTTCCGCTAATGGGCCAAAGCGAGCACACACCACACACAGGCTGGCAAATGGAGTGCTAATTAAATTAAAAACAAGTAAAAATAGTTTCGCAGAGAAGTCAGCTTCCAGTTCTCCTCTCCTTCAAGGAGGTATGCTCCTCGTGCTCCTTCTGCTCCTCTTGTCCTGTAAATGAGCTTCAACTTGCTGTGCAAATAACGCGTGCTGCAAAGTTACCAAAGTGGAAACAGGCTGTAACTACATACAAATGCGTATGCACACTGCAAGAAATTTTATAGGGAAGTTGTTAATTAAATGAAAATTTGAAAGAGGCAATATAAGAAAATACATTATTATTATATTACATATTATGGAATTTAAAACGGAACTTATAATACAAAAACACAATCATATTCACATTCTGAAAAACATACTTTACTACAAATTTCAGTAGCTTGCTACTTTTTTGAACAGTGCTCCTTAAGCCCTGCAAATCCTTAACCAAGGAAAACAATTTCGAATTAGATATGCGCATATGTTTGTGCAAATGGCAAGCAACTTAAAAAACCAAAACGAAATTCAAACCAAAAAACACGACAAGACAAGAACAAACCCGAAAAACAAGCTATGGCTGCAGTCTCCTCTGTCTCCAATCCTTTTCCCGCTCCCTCCTCATCCTGTTTTGCTAGGAAGTAACCGCAAGGACCTCGGAGACGAAGTGATTGCAAACAGGATGAAAATGCAGCTAGCAAGACGAGGAAGCCAACAAACTGAAACGCTTGAGTCGAGTGCGATGGGGGATGAAGCGGGGCACGGGGCAGAGGCAAAGGGCAACCGGAAACGGAAGTGCAAGAAGCTGCATGAGGCCCAGAACCAAGATGTTAAGATGGAAGGAATCAGCTGCAGCGCAGCCAAGGAGCCGAGGCTAATGCAGCTGAGACACTCCTACATGGAGGAAAAAAGTAAGCAATTTTATGTATAAAACTAATTAAATTTAAAAAAAATTTAATGGGATTTTTATTATAATTAAATTTATAATTCTCTGAAGAAAACACTCCAGGTGGGTTTTGATATCTAGAACCCTTTTAAAAATCAAACGTAAACAAATACGAAAAAATTTTAATATTTGTATGATCAATATATATACATATATGAGTAATTAATTTAGATAAATAAAACCCGGTTTATCCCATTTTGTGCCATATTTTTCTCTGTTTAGAAGCGTTTCTGGTTTTGTTTTTGCCTCAAGCATCCTCCAGATGCAAAGTAAATGCAAAACCACAGCAAATTATGTTGAGAGTGAGGTCGGAATCTGTTGGGCGTTGGGTCTGCGATAAGGATGAGGAAAGATCCTTGGGACCTCCGGCGGAGCCGCTCAAGTGATTTTCCTCGAGTGGAGTGGAAGCCCTGAGCAGGTGTCTGTTTAACCATTATGTTTAGTTGCAGGCAATTTGTTCTTTGCCGTGTTTGCCAAGGTAAACTATTTTTACTATCCGGCTGCTGTTAAAAATTTCGCACAGTAGCTTCGGGCTGAAGTACACTAACCTACAAAATAATTTAATAAATTGAATGCCTTTTACACGACCTTGATAGCTTTAATTTAATTAACAAGAAATAATTACTCTAAACATTTCAATAAATATTCAGATAATTAAGTAAGTTTGTCCTTATTATTCATTTAATAATAAATTGAAATTAACAGTTCCTTAAATATGTAGAAAAATGTTTTCATATTCAATATAAATAACTTCACAAATATTTATGCTTGCTTGCTTTAATTATAAGATATACCATAATATAATGAGATATTCAAAAAATTTCCAAAAATATACTCATTCCATGCTGTCCAGTGTTGTGCTCATTTTCTAGAGCATTTCCCAAAATGGTTGGCAGCAGGAGACCAAGCCAAGAGAGCTTTATTAAAATAGCACAAACAGAACGGAACGAGGAGCCATTGCTCACAGCTCATCATGGAGCAGCGAGTACCGGTGCTTGGAGGGTCCCAGCTCCTTGAAGGTGGATTTGGCCGGTGCAGAGTCCTTGTCTGGTGCCGGAGCTTCTGTCTTTTTCAGCTGCTGGTACCGGCTAAGGAAATCGTCAATGAATCGCCTAAGCTTGCCTGGGATATACAGATCTGAGAACTGGTCAAATGGAAACATAAACTGCAGCGAATCGATGGCTATGAGAGGCAGATCCTTGGTGGTCTTTCCCATATGACGCACCGAGTGGTCGAACTGCATTCCGTCCACAGTGGCAAAACTAAACTTGCCCCTCATGTCGGCCAGCTGCATCTGGACGATGGACTTGAAGTCCTTGACAGACAGAAGGTCATCGGGGCGGTGGAAAAGCAGCAAAAGCGGCAGTCCCTGCTCGATTATCTCCTCGACGGAACGGAAGTCGATTTCTCGCACCAACGGGACACAACGCTGCAGCATCCAGGAGTGCAGCTTATCGTTATCTAGGTGATTTCCCTCGAACGTCTCGTCCTGGCCATGAGTACGGGCCACATCCGGCCGGAAGATCACGGCCGGCAGAACCTCAGGCCTCGCCGTTGGATCCCCCTCCCACATCAAACCGACATGCTTGTAGAAATCGCAGTCGTTCTTGAAGAGATCCGCCAGACGATTAAAAATTTCAATTACCGGATCGCTGGAATACTCAAAATAAGCTATAATAGACCTTCGCTTGGGATCGATGATGGCCAGTTCCTGGTTGCTATCGAACTCCACAATCGGCGGACGGAACTGCAACTTCACATAGTCCACCAGGGCTTCTTTGGATCTCTTGCCACGGAATTCTCGGCGGAGCGGCTGACCTCGATAGAAGAGGCGCAGCGTGGGCAGCTTTCGGATGTCGTAGATCTGCGCCAGGAGCGTCTCTTTGAAACAATCCACACGGCCGAGCAAAACCTTTCCCGGCTCGGGATACTGCATTTTCAGCAAATTCCCAGCCTGCTCGAAAATGGGCGCCAGGCGGGCACTGAAGGGGCACCAATCCGCATAGAAGTTGAGAAACACCACTTCGTTCGAGAACAGGGTGTCATTGAGGTTCGCCTCACCGATCTGGGTCACACTCGAGGGCGCGGCAGCCGGGAGAGAGCCCAAAGAGGACTCCGGCAGCAGGAGCAGCAAACTGACAAGGAGAGTCAGCATGTCGGCAGCAGAAATTTAAACTTGTATTGACGTGGAAATTCGGTGAACTGAGTTGGGTTTGGTGGGGAAAATAGTGTGTAAAAACTTTAAAACACTTTACGTTATTATTAAAAGATTTTGGGAAGAGAGGAGTAATTGAGATGAATATTTTTTTCTAAATTAGAAAGTATTATTTTGCAAAACATTCTTTGCAAAGTAATCTCCTCCTACATATCGATAACCATTTCGTAAATTCCATTTTCAAAGCAAAAGCCACTGATATAACAGACAATTCCCAGTGAAAATGCCAAACAGCTTTGCAGTCATTAAAGGGTTAAGTGTCGCCATATCGAGCTGCGAAAATGTCTAACGAAAATAAACAAGGCTAGGACATCGCTTCCTTCCCTCCTCTGCCAGTCCGGTAATCGTTTGGACCGGGTGCAAAAGGCTAAGCAAATATTTGCAGCGGCAACTTCGCAAATGAGCTTCAAGCCCAAAAGACAGAAGGCACACACACACAGACACGATGAGGAGTTGTCGCTGCGTTGTCGCCAGGATTTCAAAAGGACCTCAGCTCTGGCGGAAACGGAAACAACAACTTGCCCGCTCTCCACGAGCAGGATGGATTGCCTGGGAAGAGGAAGAGGATGTGGAAGTGGCAGTGGAAGGACGCCTGTGCCGTGGCTGCCATTTAATGACATTTTTGCGCCCATTTGAGCTTCCGGGCCTGCTGTCTGCCTGTCGATTTCAGCAATAATTTACTTAAGAAAAGTCTAAATATGCTCCCCCTTTACCCCGATCTCTCCTTCTGGCTCTGGCAATTGTTTATTGCGTTTATCTCGTCCGTCTGGAGACGATAAAATGTTGTGAAAATCCAGCGACAATATCCAATAAATCGTTGTCCTTGCAAAAGGGGTTTGTGGTCTGACCTTCACCGCTCAGAACTCTGTTGTATTTGTGTCCTGTGCTTGTGTTGATATTTGCCTCCCTTTTTGCTTTTTTCAAAGGGTTTAATTGTCCTTTTTGTTCGCCTTTGTGTTGACATAGGTGAGGAGGAGGAGGAACAGGAGGCTGTGTGCAAAATAAAGGACTTACCCATATGCTCTTTGCCATATTATGAATGGCTTCGGTCGGTATTCATTGTATTTTCGGGGGTTAGGCCAACAAAAGTGTTAATTAACTTGTATAAATCAGTAGTCGATGGACTTGTGGAGAGGCAGCACGAAGGTCGTAAATTCAAGTGGCGTTAGATTGAAAAGGGATCAAGAGGACTTGTCCTCTGTCTAATTGAGATGAAAGGATAAAATACTTTAAGCCGGGATGAGCTGTATTTAAGCTAATGTGAGAATTTATAAGAACACATTTTCAAGTGAAATATTTTAATATGGTTTAATTTTCACTTGTACTGGGATCGTAGCTACACGTTGACTGTTCAGCTCGATATAGGCAGGAAGCGTTTGTAGCAATGCCATGATCTCGACTATAATTGAAGGCAGCCCTCGCCCATACGGATAGACAGTCGATCAGTTGCTGGGCTGTGAGTTCCGCAAAGGGGCGGTTCTTGATGACACATGAGTCTCCGCAGCTCCCATGGCCCAGCTAGCTTGGAAACCTCCCTGATTCTGGGCTGGCGAGATGTAACCGTATTGCCACCAATCTATACCATTCGGGAGCTGGTCGTTGGTTTTGTAGTTTCCCGCAGCACATTCCAGATCCACCAAGAGCAGCAAGGAGAGTAGCTTCATCGCCGAAAAATTCTCCATCGCAGTAATATAATTCGACAACTGATCAGACGAAGAGTGTCCCAGCTTTTATAGCCCCGAACTGCGATAATGGCCGGATGAAGCCTGTTATCAATCCAAGTCAAAGATCATTTGTTTATTTTATTAAAATTATGAAAGCTGAAAACAAGTCATTAACGCTTAGCAGAAAGTGACGAGGTTGCTCAAAATCATGTTTATAAAATTTTTTCCAATGAAGTCTTGGGGTTTATTAGTTGTTTTTCTTAACAACAAATTGGGAAGCAGAATTTAAATAGGAATTCCCTTTAAAAACACTCATCATAATTTCTGATAGAAACTCGGGCGAGTATACATTTTCAATACAAGCCGTCAGTCTTAATTTTCTCATCCTTCTACCTTTTCCCTTGGAGCCTTCAGTAGCCACTGCCATAAAGCATTCCTGGATGGCCAATAAATCGGCAAGCTGTAAATCTCAATAATGCGGGGCGGAGCCATTAAAAGTCAATGGAGAGCTGAGCGGAAAAAGAGCTTGTCAAAGCATCCGCATAATTCAGCCGAGACATTTCACGCCAACGCCACGCGAAACCTCCCCAAAAACCATCCAAAGACCACCCACCCTCAACACCACCTCCAGAAGCCGCTGAGCCCGGACTGAGCTCATAATTCTCGCGTTTCCTGACGTCAGATTGAAATTTTCGCCATGGATGCGACTTGCTGCCGATGATAAATGCATTTTGGCGCCAAACGATTTGTTGCGCGCACTTTTGGCGCATTGCGAATGCGACAATTTATGCGACTTTGTAATGCAATTCATAAGCTGCTCTCTGTTCGCTGCACTCCTGCAATTTTCCAAAAGTCACAATTTATCGTAGAGCCAAGTGGCCAGCGCAAACAAATAGATTGCCAATCCCATGCTAAAGAAGTCCTTTATATGTTAATCCAAATGTTATTTGCAATAAAACCGAAATGGTCTCTCTGGCTAACAAAGCAACGACAATGACCATTTCAAGGGAATACAGAGATTCATTTTTGCATTGAGTATTCAATAATGATAATATTCACCTGAAGAAATTTTTAGTCCTTGAAGAATTGAATTTGAACACCATGTGAACACCATATTTACCATGAAATATTTAATCAATACATTTTTACCAATATTTTTTAAATAAAGTGTTTACCACGAATATATTCACATGTGATTTTTTTTGTGTATATCTCACCGGGACAATTTAATTTGTTTTCTAAGGCTGTGTATTTAAATTCTAGACATCTTATGTAAATACCGGTTGAAAGAAATTTGTGTAAATGTTTGGTTTGCTAAATTACAATAGGTATAGATATAGTTTATGAGAATATAAATATGTATATGTATATGTATTATTTTTCACAAAGGCAATAAGCAAAAACCTACTCAAAGTTGCCCCCAAACAAAGTCATCAGGCAGCTACTGTATGACTTAGTCCTTATGTGCTGCCCATTTGCATCGTTCATGTGGCCCATCCTTTCGCAGGCAGCATCATTTGCTCCTTCCTGTGACAAGTTTAATTATTGCCATACTCCAAAACACAGGAGCCCGGCGCACTTCGGTTTTGTTTGCTCAGTCATTTAGCCAGTCGGTCGGTCCGTCGTTCAGCCAGTCTGTCAATGTTGACAGCATCGCGTCGCCATCGCTTCACGCCTCACTTGGCAGCTGGCGGGTATAGGGGGCGGGGCATTAAAACAATTTTGTTAATTAAGTAGGAAAAATTGTTAGTTTATTTACTCGTCAACTTTGCCAGCGCCAAACACCTCACACAACTCTCTGTCCCAATGGGATCTTGCCGCTAAGTTTCAGAGTTTGCTCAAAAATTCTCAAGTGCACAATTAATTAGTAAAGTTAGGCCAAAGCTGGAAAAGTGAGGAAAGGAGGAAAAAGCCCGGCCAAAAACAAAGCTCTGAGCAATTTTATACTCTCTTTCCTTGGAATTTATGGCCCATTTTGATTAGACTCGCTGAGAAGCATCGTAAGTTGGCGCCAAGTTCTAAAACTATCTGTAAGTAGGCAGTAGCTTTTCCGATTATTTTCCAAGAAAATTGTAAAGAATTTGTCGAGAGTGTGCGTAGGCAAGAAATTGAAAATTGATTGGAACTTGCATAAGTAATAGACGCTTCAATGGAATTTTATTCTTGATTTGGTCTTTTAACAGAGGCTTAGTCGATTGTTTGCGAGAAAATTAAATTGGGGGGAGATATGGGTTGCATGTTATTTTCAGAAATTGGAAAATAAATTGGAAATAAATTGAAAATTTTTAGATACTCCACATTTATTAAAAAAAATTAAATATGTTTTTCAAAGCTTAAACATTTTTTTTTTAACAAGAAGGTTA